>JAYMTP010002900.1:0-18341 GCA_036897365.1 Geranium brycei
GGTTTCGGTTTTTCTCGGTCCGGTTCTTCCCGGTTCCGGTCGGTTTGCCGGTTTCCGGTCAATTTTGCACACCCCTACTGACTACTACTGTCATGGTACGGTTGTGAAGACACTAACTGTTGCCAGAACAAATAATCGTCACAATGCAACTTATAGACACTGATCCTCCAACTCAATGTAGTAACTATATAACCCCCAAGAAATAACATATGCTAACTCATAATTTCGATACTAAGGTCTACGCTATCCCCGTACCCCTTTTCAACACTTTAGGGGTCATGGGTGAAGTGACAGAGACCTTATGTAATAAGCACGAGGTCGCTGGTTCCAATCTCCACGTTGGCAGTATTGTTGTTTAATTTATTGATGATAAACAAAATCTGTCAATCAGGGTAAATTAGGGTTGGTATATGTTAGGCCTATTAGGGCTAGTATTATGGTAAGGCCCATTAGAGTTTAAGTTTGAGTATTAGGGTTTCCTAGTTTGGTCCTATTGTTCCCTATATAAAGGAACCTTCTCTATTGTAATTCACAATCAATTTGAATCAAATACAATACGTTTCATAAAGATTGTCAAAATCTTATTATGTATATTTCCAAACCATCTTATACAGTTATTCTTCATTTTTAAATTGAAAACCCTTTCCTCCGAGTGTTATTGCAAACCATCTTAATATTTCATCTCTGAATACCCTGCACTCATCTTCTAGCTTTGCAACCTAATATTGATGAGTAACTGAATCAATACTTGCTACCTATAATTGGTAAAATGACACTCCATATTCAGTTTTGGTTTTACTTCTTCCAATCAGATTTTCCCCTAAAGCTTCTATCCATCTATCTAATCTAGCATTAACCCCTATTCCACTCTCTTCAGCTTAGACAATGTAATCAACAACATACACCAAGAGAAACAAAGAATGAGACAAATAACGGCTTGAAAAGGAAATACGTAACTAGAATCAGTAAACACACCTTGCGGTTATTGTGGTTTTCATGCACTTGTTCTTGTTCTTGTTCTTGCTGCTGTGATGGCTGTTCCAGTTCTTCCTCCTGTTGCTCTGCCTCTGGCGGCTGATTTTGCTGTGATTGCTGTAACT
Organism: Geranium brycei; assembly: GCA_036897365.1. Taxonomy (NCBI): domain Eukaryota; kingdom Viridiplantae; phylum Streptophyta; class Magnoliopsida; order Geraniales; family Geraniaceae; genus Geranium; species Geranium brycei. The sequence goes on from JAYMTP010002900.1 coordinate 1,101, forward strand.
GTTGCAGATAAAGTTGATACTGTTGTTGCTGCTGCAGAAATTGTTGCTGTTGGAGATATTGCTGCTGCTGCTCGTCGAGTTGCTGCTGTTGGGGTTGCTGATACACGGATTGTTGTTGCTGTTGTTGTAGTTGTTGTTGTTGTTGCTGCTGTTGTTCGCTGAGTTGCTGAAACTGTTGTTGCTGCTGATATAGATATTGTTGTTGCAACTGCAATTGCTGCTGATATAGAAGCTGCTGCTGTTGGGGATCTAGCTCTTGTTGCTGCTGCTGGAGAAGCTGCTGTTGTTGCTGCATGAAATACTGCTGCTGCTGTTGCTGGTAATAGTAGTACTGCCACATCTGATTATACGCTTCACTATCTTGCGCCTGCGTGTACTGATCATTACCTTGCACTGGATACTGGTAGTGAACCGTCTGTGGTTGAGCCGATGGCTGCTGCACATTTTGCACACCAGCACTCACCTGATACTGATTCGGGACTTGGCTGAATTGCTCGCCTTGTGAATTTTGCACGGGCAAGGCAGGGCCGCCACCTTGAGGGTACTGCTGTTGCGAAGAAACATGGCGATGACGATCTTGATGTTGATGTTGTCTTTTTTGTGAATTCCCGCGAAACCCGAATTTAGAATCTCTACGGTATCTGTTGTTGTACCTCATCTGGTGCCAGTTTCGATCGTGCTGGTATGTTGTCGGAATTTGATGACTTGCTGAGGACGAGGGACTAGCAGCTCGAGCTTGGTGAGCGTGGCGACCGCCCTCCATGCTTCCGTTCGACATGCACGTCTCTTGGGGAGCTTCGTACTCGTGACACGTAGATTTGTTGTCCTTGGCGTCTAAGGAGAGTGTCTCCAACGAAAGTGGCTTGGCAGCGAGCTCGGGCTTACGATCATGCTCTTCTTCGTGAAGGTTATTTTTGGAGTACCCTTGAGAAGCTTGCGTTGAGTCACTTTCGTTAGCTACTTCATGCAATGATAAATTTGGCGACGACGGTCTTGGTTCAGAAACGTCTTTGGGCTGCTCTGAAACCGAAACTGAAATTGAAAATTCTGGAGATACACGTTCTCCATCGTGTCTAGCGCTATCAGCATCTTCCGGCTGATGAGATTGAATATCCCGATTTTCAAATTTTTGGTCCGAAATCTGGTCAGCAGGAGCCTCGTTAAACTGAGGGTCTTGATTTTCTGGAGATAGCGGTATATTATCTTCTGCCAGGGTCATGGACTCGTCATTACAATTTTCAGATACCGGTTGTAGCAAAGCAACAAACGTTTCCTTTCTTTCTTCGATGCCTGCATTCAAGGGAGCAACGGGAGACGGGAAATTGATCTCGGTCCTTACAGAGTGTGGAAACCATTTTATATGCCGATTCCAAGCACTCCTTACATCATGGATGTTTCCGCAAAGATCAACAAACTGCAGCAACCAAAGATTTAAAGAAACGGTCTATCAATTCGTCATTTCACAAAATGAGTTCAAATACAAGAAGTTATGTTGATCAAAACTCGGAAGATGGAAAGTTTCTACCTCTAAATACAAGTTTGATATTTCCTCCCGTTCTTCTGCAGTCAAACCTCGAGATACTCCTGGTTCTGAAAATACCGTACTTGCCATAACTGAATTAATCATGTTAACGTCTCTAGCCCCTTCGTGAATCGTCACAAGTCTTATTAGTTCCTGCAGAAGAATGAATCAACAATCACCACAAGCAATTCAAGGTTTGAATTATGTTGAAGTCCCACATCTAAAGAGTGTGGATTGATTAACCACTTGATAAACATCTTGGGGCCTACATCTATCAGCTTGAGCTTTTAGGTGGGTTGGGCTTTAACATGGTATCAAAACTTGGTTTGGGCCTGTTCTGATGATCCCTGGTGTGATCTGTTTGTGTTGCATCCCCGATCCCTGGTGTGATCCACGTGCGAGGCCTGCACGTGAGGGGGAGTGTTGAAGTCCAACATCTAGGGATTGATTAACCACTTGATAAACATCTTGAGGCCTCCACGGAATCGTTACTATAGTGCGGGTAATGTTTCAAGACTTCATAAAACCGAAAAGACCAAAAGTGAAGCTATAAAGCCCGAAAGAACTTCTCACAAAGAGCTATCGGGTATTAAACCTTCTGTCGTGAATGAGTGTCACTTTCCATTCTTTTATTGTATAATTCAGGATTAGATAGTACATATTTTCCCGGTTTTTGCTGTAACAAATTTAAGGGGTAACATGGATAATTCATGCATAACGAGTTTACTGAGAAGGAAAGTGAATCATTTTTTAACACACTGTTTTTAGACAAAGAGCATGCTCGTTAACGGACGGAGAGGGGATGGTTTTCTCAGCATGTTAAGTCATATTCAATTGAAAAGCTAATATAGGATGAAATTGAATAGACGTACCTCTACAAGTAATTTGCAACAAGAAACCTGTTTGATACCATCAATTAAAACATCTCTAGCGGCCTCTGCACTACCAATACTCTGTAAAATAAGTAAATTAATAACGAGTAACTCATGTATGTAGATGCAACAACTTTTTTCGAAAAAAAGAGAGCAACAGATACGCAGAAGGTTCTTAAGAGGAAGAGCAAAACATAAATTTATCCTGTATTGAGGCATACAGTGTCCAGTATAGATTGAAAAATGGTGTTCTTCATGCACCAATTGAATACTTCCACCAAACAGATGAAGCTTAAGTTTTTTTATTCCATGTCATGTATCAGTTAGTTCAGTGCAGAAGGTTTAGTAACGGGACTTCATTGTTTGAGTTACGCTCCTATATCTAGTTGACCACGTTCTGTTCAGAGTTCATATTTCCAAGAGGAACTTGTTTGTCATAATAGCACAACTATAAATTTAATCGATGGTTTCATACACCACAAACAATTATGGCCTCTGCACGTGGATCAAGAATAGACAAGAGGTGTATAACAGCAAGGGCCTAGAATAAAAAAATAATCTTTGATGTCATAATTAACTATCAAGTGCCCAACTCAGGAACACAAGACCGAAACATGGAAACGAACGAACAGCAGATGGTGCAGTTTCAAACAGCACGTAGAGACTTCAGTTATTTATATTCCCATGGACAAACATATGCACTCATGCAAGTTTATTACAAATGTTTCCGAGCTAAGAAGAAATAATTGATTTTGGGGAAGCAGAAGGTAACTCATAATGTTACGTTGTCGAGAACCAAATTGACAACTATAACGATTCTTAATTCACAACTAATCATTGAACTAATCTAAAATTAATAACTACTGCTGACGATTTAAAGAAAGGGAAGAGTTGAAAATACATTGTCTCACCAATTTAAGTCGAGAAAAATGAACATATAATATGGGTAGAGTTTGCGACTTTTCCTTTGCTGCGGCGATTTCCAATGCTTCTACGTATATATTTGACGCTGCTGCATAATTTCCCTAGCATCAATGGCAAGGTAATCATATCAAACTCATTTAAATGCAGGATAATGTAGTAGAATATATCGTTTCTAATGATAAAGACCTGAATACATACCAAACGCTTTTCCATGTTAGCTTTTCTTATAACATTTTCCACAAAACCGGAATCTGTTTCTGCCTTATATTGAAGAACAGCTTCACGTGCACTAAAAACATTTCCTATTTGTTCCTTGAACCTAGCGTTGAAAAGATGAATGACCGGCACCCGCTGCAACAAACATACGAGGGCCATAAACACGGAATCGAGTCAAAGCATCTTATCAAAAGACAGCAATCAAAACTATGTTTTTGCATGACATGAACTTCTCTCGAAACGTCTAGGGTCAATATCACAGACAATAATGGAGTCTGACTGAGCCAACCTGCATACTTCAAGTGAAGTTCTCTTCAAATAAAATTCCATTCTTCAATAATTTATCTTCTCATAAAATTCACATAGTATTGGGAAAATTGCAAGAAGTTGCCATGAACTATTCCAATTTTGCAAAGTGGCTGTAAACTTTCATTTTTGCAAAGAGTGGTTGTGAACTTACATTTTTTTGCAAAATGTGGACATTTGTCAAAAAATGACAGAAATGCCCTTAATTAATTTTTGAAAAATAAAAATAATGTTTTTCAACTCGAGATCGTCGGGTTTTCTCTTTACTCCGAACTCGTCTAGAAGAAAAAATCTCAGAACTCGAGTTGAAATAATATTTTTATTTTTATTTTTAAAATTTGATCTCAAGGGCATTTTTGGACAAATATATACAAATTGCAAAAAAATGGCAAGTCCACAGCAACTTTTTGCAAAACTGAAAGTTCACAGCCACATTTTGCAAAATTAGAAAAGTTCATGGCAACCTTTTGCAATTCATCACATTTGCCATCCCCAAAGATTCAAATTTAGTTGTGCTATGAAACACAGTTCTGTCTAAACGAAAATGACATGTTTCCACCAAAGATTAATTTGCATTTATCGCTCGGAAACTGAATGTCACCAATAAAGATCAAATTCTTCAATCACGTGAATCGATGAGAAAAGCAAATTACTGTAATAAAGATCTCTACCTTCAGAAAATTTTGTGTTGTTCGATCCAAGGCAAAGATTGCTATCTCTCGTCCCCCCTTAGTTTCCATGAAGTCCACGTATCGCATCCAAAACTCGGGGTAATTGCAACAGGGAATTAAGCATCTCTCGTAAAGCTTAACAGCCTACAATATATTTAAGAATATTAAAACAAGGTTATTCAAATAAAAGTAAAGGCAAAGGTGAAACCCACATCTGTACCAAAACAACATAGCATACCCAGTCAAAATCGCCTTGAGCCTCAACGAAATCCAAATACTGATGCCAATTTTCCAGTTGGCAGACATCAAGTGGCTTTGCATGGAAATAAGATCTCCGAATATGAGTCTCAAAGAGACATATTTGTTTGTCTAATTGGCATGCTGACTGATAGAAGTGTTCTCCCACAGATAAATATTTAGACAGAGCATGAGACCTAGCCAAGCCAATCGATGGATCCAACAGATCCTTGATAATGCTAGAAATTTCCTCATCCTTGTAACGTGTGGGTACTTCAATATCATGCATGAGCTCCGACTGTAGCTTATTGGGAGAATCACTTTGACATTCCATCTCCTCCTCCCAAATTGCCACCAACTTCTTAAAACTGGAGAAAACATGGGACTTATGTCTGGTAAGTATGTATAGCCATAGACCATAGCAGTATCAGATGGTGACTAAGAGAATGGTAAAATTTCACACCAAAAGCAAAAAGAATGAAGATGAAAATTAATGATGAGCAATTTTCAACTTCAAAGGGAATTATGGAAAATAAATATAGAATACTGAAATATACCTGTCATAATAACGATGCAACTTTTTGGTAGGAAACCTCAGGGTCTGGATGTAAATGTGCGCAAGGGAACTCCAGTGTTGTTGAGATAACTCAAATTCAATGAATTTGTCCCACAATTTATGGCATGAGTAATCCTTTCCAACAAATGACAAACCTCTTCTAAATAATCTGTCAATTAACATAATATTGTGAGAATTCTGTTAAATGCTTAAATAGTTTTATACTTAAAATTTTGCCTTTCTAAGCAGTAAGAGTGTAGAAAGGGAATACAAAGTGGGGACAAAAGCATAAAAGGAAAATAAATCATGTTGTTGTTATCGTAATGTCATTAGTGTAACTCTAATATGTCTGAATATGACTTGGAACAATGATAATTTTATCTCAATAACAGAGCATCTCCCTGAAACATCAAAAATCCTTTTTTTTTACATAACGCGTACATTTCTTCAAGACTCTTGTTTGGAGATAAGAATAAAAAATGATAGTTAAAATCCGTATCATTGTTAAAAGACGACGCAAGATCCAGCTTCAAATTATGTTGGACAAATTGAGATATCAAAAGCAATAAGAGCTGCAATTCATAAAGACTCAAACTTACCTTCGAACATCACATGGATCTTCAAATGCCGACACACTGAAGCAACAATAGTCAACCCATACATCAACAGAATAGGTTGCTGACTGCACAGCTCCCTCAAACACTTCAACAGCTTTGTCGATGGTGCACAAACGTGTTTTGTGATCAGCAAGCTTCCTCCAATAACCATAGCACAAGGGAAACTCGGACAGAAAAGATTCATACACTAAACATATTTTCTCTATATCGTCCTGGAGAAATCAGAGAAAACAACTTCGGCGTTCAGCATCGAGCACAGAGTTACTATAGTTCGTGAGTTGTAAAATTATTCCAAGCAGAATTATAAAGTGCAATATTCGACTTATGAAATTAGAGAACTAACATGATATGTTTCCTCAACCACTTCAATAAGTGCAGTCCATCCACCAAAATCTAACTCCCCTTCGGTGATAATTGCACGAAGTTTGAGCTCAGCAGAATCAACTGTAAAATGATAATAAAAAGAACATTATTTTGTCGTCAAATGTAATTTAGCAAGCAACCAAGTTCCTACTACAAGTCAATCAAATCAGCCATTAGATACATCACGCTTTGCGCAACAGCATCTAAATCGTTATCATGTGAGACCAAATCATAAATCTCCCCGTGGGTAATGATATGAATCCTTTGAAACATGGACACGCACATGCACACTCTCACTATTTCCCATTTTGAGAGCACAACAGGTCAGTGTTCTAAAAGCTAGGCCCTAGTCGGGCGGAGAGGACCTTCTAGGGATTAATCAGGGATCCGCAGGAGATTAATCGGACAAGTCAGGAAAATTTTAGAACACTGCAGCAAGTACTAAACATGAAATTGGCAGCCAAAGTGTTAACTAATGCCTATCCTAAACAACAAGATTAAGATCACTGTTGCACTAACCAAAAGGGGATTTAGAACTATAGTCTATAGCTAAGCAATTTGGTGAGACCAATTGTCATTGAAAACTTGGCAATGTGCTTGAATCATCAACAGAAAAGAAAAAAAACAACCTGAGCAATATAATATTTGATTCTACAGGACATTTTCTCAAGCAAAACCACCCCATAAAACCACTTCCCACAGGAAAATAGACAAAATACCCAAGTGGGTCATCATGAAATTTCGTTCTAATCCACAAACAATCCAAAATAAACCATTTTGAACGAACCGAACTCAAGAAAAATCACAAAACCCAATCAAAACCCCAGTTTTTAATCAATCGAAGTGCTGAGACACAGAAACAAACAGGTAGAGAAGATTCGTGAGGGAGCTACCTGGCGATTTCTTCACAGACTCTGTTTCGGACCCAGAAATTTGCACCTCTTCCTCCTCCTCCATTACAGACACTACCAGTCCCTGTACCGAACGAGGAAGGGGAAGAGCGAAACGACTCGAAATACGGCGTCGTATTATTGTGCACTTGCGTGTAGGTGGGGTAGGAAGTATTTCGTGCTCTCGCGTCCCCGATTGCGCCACGTGGCAGCCGACCTCATTGGATGACGTGTCCGCATGATGACAGAAACAACGAAATAATTGTTTCTTTTTTTTCGTATGATAAAAAATGGACCGTTAATTTCAAATCATACACAATCACTGTCAACATCACTCACTGTCATGCGTTGGTATGTCCTAAATTTTCGATCTTTGTTGTCTTGAAACCATTTATCTGTTTTATTTCTTTGCTATCATGCAATCAATTATTGAGATTGGATCTGAGGATATGAATCAATCAATTTGAACCAATGTGTGTTTGTTAAAATCTTTATGAATATACAATACATTAAGTTTTGACACCTCTCTAAATTATCCAGTACTTTAAGACTCAAACTCAAGACATTACGTATGTTAAAGTAGTTGATAGCTTTCTCCCTTATGGTTTCCTTATTTGGTGTTATTATACGTGGAATGTCTATACATGTTGAACACTTTTATAAATGGTGTGTTTAGATCTCTTAGATGATCAACGAACAAGATACCTCATTTTCTTGTTATGACTTCCCCTTCAAAGTCATATTGGGAATTGTAGGTAGGGCATGTCTGCCTCGATTACGAAATTGTACTTCTTTTGGATTTGGAATAAAATTTTCCCGCTCTTTGCTTTGTAAACAAGTAATAAAAAATCAATATAACTGAGTGATATATGCCCTTGTATAGAGGGTATGGTCCGGTTTGGTAACCGTGTCCACCCCTATCTATAGGAGTGGGCATTTTAGACCCGGACCCATTCCCGAACCGCGAAACTAAACATGTTTTGAAATTGAAAATCTGGAATCGTGATTAATGATTAAGTTTTAGTTTGTAATTTGAAATAACCATTTGATTTTAGTTCGGTTATGGTTCTTAAAATTCAAAATCGTCAGTTATATGATAATAACCTGACTGGTTCGCATCGCCACGTGTCCATCCCTCATCCGTCTACGTATAGCATTTATCTTTTATCATTATTTTGTTTGCAATTTTTTTTTATTTCGATTGTATTGTAATAATTAAATCTTAACATTAAATTTTCATTATTTTTTTTATAATTGTAAATTTAATGTACTGAGCTATAAATTAGGCTCAAATTTGGTCTATAAGTCGAGCATGAATTCAAGATTGAAAACTGATCGGTTCCAATCAACCGGAAATGAATCAGCCCGAACCAAACCCAAATCCTAATTGTTTTTCACATGGTGATTCCGGTTTTGGTTCCTATACATTGAGAACTGAAAGGTTCGGTTCGGTTCAATTTCGGTTCGTAACGGTCACTTCCCCAGATCCGATATCGAATGGCTAAACCACGTGAGCCATGCATGCTTCTCCCGCACTCATTGGCCAAGTTGGGCCGACACAACTTTCACGTTGAGTCGGTGAAAAGCAACGAACGAACCGTCACGGAAATTTCTATTTTTTATTTGTTTTTAATTAATAATAATCCAAAACAATTGCGACGGTACACGTGGCTGTCTCCATACGCCGTCGTTTAGCACCGAACCAACCAGATCAAAACCGTCTTTATATATACAAACGAAACGAAGCATCTTATACACAGCTCACTCCCTCACTCTCTCTCTCTCTCTCAGCTTCTTCTCCGGCGACTCAGTCTCGCCGGCGGCGAGAACCAGACACCGAACCGGCTAAGAAGACCCAGAAACCGAAAATGCAGTCCCTTTCTCTCTCCTCCTCGTCCCGCATTTCCTCTCCGCTTCTCTCCCTCCACCGCCTCGCTCCCGCGGCTCGCAGGGTCTCGAGCTTCGCTCCTCTCTCTCCGTCTCCGTTCTCCGGAAGCCCCCTCAGGTGGGTTTCGAATGGGCTCTGATCGGTTTCTGGTTTTGATTAGACCCATGTTGGGAATCGGGTTATGTGGCCTGAATTTTGGGTTTTTTGATTTGATTTCTTCGATTTTTTGGCAGGTTTTCGGTGGGTTATGAGGAGAAGAGGAAGGAGATAAAGGTGAATCGGAGGGGAACGAGTGCTGTGTGTTACGCTGGGCCTCTCGCTCCTCGCACTCTTCAGTGGATCTCGGTCATTTCTTCTACGTAAATTCTGTTTCCTTTCTTATTTTTTGGGGTTTTGGGGATTTTGATTTCAATTCTGTGTAGCTTTGAAATTGTGATTTGGGTTTGTTATGTGTGTGTCCTTGAAAAGGGATTGAGGATTTCAGCCTTGAATCTTCTTATTTTTGTTTTTATTTTGAGTTTTGACCATTTTCAACTTTCATAGTTCAGCAAGTGAAACCCTCTGTTGGGCTAATAATCTTTGGAATTCTCGGATTTATACAAACACAATTTGAGATTTATGCTGTTCTTGCAATTTACTACTTTGCTATGTATCTCCGTTAAGAGTTATGCTCTGTGCACTCAAATATTAATGGAAAGGCAGATTCGAAATTACTTTGAAAATATTTTTTGACCATTTTTAACTTTCATAGTTCAGCAAGTGAAGACCTCTGTTGAGTTAATAGTTATTCAGATTCTCGGATTTATACAGACAACATCACGATGTTTATACTATTCAATATGATATTTGTGCCAGTCTTGCTATTTCCTACTTAGTTATGTATCTCTGTTGAAAGTTATGCTCTTTGCTCTCAAATATTGATGGAAGGGCAGATTTGAAGTTACTTTGAGGACAATGTTTTATGCATAAACGCTTTCTCATGATGTTGGCCTCACTTCCATAGGGCTCTAATGCTTGCAAATGGCACTGCTGTTCAGAAATCGTTCCTTGTTCCGCTTTTTGCTCTACAAGCACCTTCAGCCGTCATTTCATGGATTAAGTAAGCATTTCAGTTCACTCTACATTATCATATTGGTTATGTCAATTGATCTATATGATTCTTGGTGTATTTTAATAGATAGCATCATAGCAGCAATATCTGGTTTGATGAGTATAGCAGCAATATTCAAGTTTCAGTTTATTTCCCGCATTGGCTAACTTATATAGTTTGGTTTGAAGGGGTGAATATGGCATGTGGTCTGTGTTTCTTGCGCTTCTTGTTCGTCTCTTCTTCTTCATTCCAGGTAATTTCCGTATTATTACTTAGCGTAAGCTTTCACCAGTTAGACCTGGAATTACTTCAGTTAAAAGTATTAAGTTTTCAAATTCTCACTTGGTTTGTAGTTGTTAGCATAATCCAATAATGTTATGGTCAATGAAAACTTAATCTGACCACCTTGCATTGTCATTGTAAATGAAAATGAAAATTAGAACTTCCCAAAAGTTTGTAACAACAGGCTCTCTGGACAGTGACATTGCGGTCCCCTTATCCCATACACCACTTATATGTTATTTTCCTACCTGTTATCTCAAAATCCGGTTGATTGAAACTGGTCTCGGGGGCATAATTTGAAGACAAATATTAAGAAACGAGACCTGGCGGGAAGGGCAACCTCTTGTAGACCTTCCCAGAGATGAACTCTGTTTTACAATCTCTGGAGAGGTTTTTTTTCATAAACATCTTAACAATCTCATTTACCTTAAAAATTCACCCTGTAATAACTGATGAGTCAGGAAGAAAGACTGACAGGGCGGAAAGCAGTGTCGTAAAAAACGCTTGGTGTTAATCGGGCGGATAGGGACCTCGGGGATTAATCGAAATTATATTTATCAATTTAAAAAGAAAATTATTAGAAATTATTGTATACAGACAATTATTAATGCTATATAAACATAATTATAGCTATTTTTTAATATTTGCTACATTCATATCCTTAAAGATAAATAAATATACCTATCGGTATACTAATTAGAAAAATGTCAAAATCTACCTAGACCTGCCTTGATCAGCTTAGTCGATTTAAACCACCCAATTAATTGGGTTGGTGTTCTAAATATCCCTGCCTAGCCCGATATTTAGAACATTGGTGGAAAGTTTGAAAGGACGTGAATTTTCTGGTATGTATAATTGTATCCTTTTCTTTGTCTTTATGCAAAATTTACCTTGTAATGACTGGCAAATATGAAAAAAAACACTAAAGAATGGAATGAATGAAAAGACGTGAACTCAATCCCTGTACGAGTGTTTGCATTTTGTACCATCCTCATCTTTCTCTCGTAGATTTCCTTTAACGTGTGTTCGTTTCTAGGTGAACTCGAGTTGCCATTTTCTGCGCTTCTTCTGGTGATTGTGGCTCCTCACCAAGTTTTGAACCTGAGGTAAGTGACTTCGGCCAGACATCGACCGAGCTATATCTCCTTTCCGCTTCATTTCTCACCGTGTTTTCACTGGCAGGGGAACACAAGAAGGCTGCATTCTCTCCGTCGTCATCGCAGCGTACATGGCATTCCAGCATTTCTCGAGGACCGGAAGCTTGAAAGATTCGTTTGACCAAAGTTCGACCATCGCCTCCTTAGCCATTATCTGCATTTTGGCCGTTTCGTGCATTTTCCTGGTCTGAAGTTAATTTATAATCATGAAGAGTCTGTAAATTATTAAGCTCTTGAGGCTTTTTCTCTGGTAGTAGATCCTTGAATAATGTCTTTGAATAGCTGCAGTAGAAAATGTGGATGACTGGTGTTTTTTTTCATAATAATGTAAGGAATGTTAATTTTTGCACTTTTCATTAGGTTTTTTTGACCTTATTTTTCTGTTATTCCATTATATGAAAATTTTAAGACAAGTGTATGGCATATAAGTTATTATTATTATTTTAAGTATATGAAAATAAATAGAAATATATTATTTATAATTCATATTTTTTTTATATATTCATCAATAATTTTGGAAAAAAAACGAAGTTCGATTAAACCCGTGTATAACTGAGTTAGGGATAGGGGTGAGCACGGTTTCGGATAGGAAATGAACCAGCCAAAACCGAACCCTTTGGTTCTCATTATATGGAAAACATTGCTATTTGGTCTTGGCCGATTCTGTTTCAATCCTATTTAATTGAAATAGATTAGTTTTCGATCTTGATTTATAGACCGAGAGATGAATTCGAGTTTGGTATAGCCAAAAATATTAGATTTGCGATTATACAAATAATCACGAAAGCCAAATGTGAACATTTAATTATTACCGTCAATCAGAATATAAACTTTGTAAATAAAATAACAATAAAAGATAAATAATCATAACAATAAAAGATAAATAATCATGGGCGGATGAGAGGTACATACACATGGCAATGTGAACCAGTCTGATTCTCATCGGTTATCCTGCGATTTTAAGTTTTGAGAATCAAAATTGAACCAAAATTGAATGGTTCTCTTAAGGAGATAAGCTGATCTCGAGAGGGACAAATAGCCCTGGACCTAGGAATCACCGAGGGTTATAGGTTCAAAACCGAGTTTTGACACCTTGAAGTGGCCCTTAACCGAATTGTCGGGCGAATGCGGTCTCGAGTTGATCTCGAACCCGAAAGGGCAAGAGGTGATTCGGGACTAGGTCAATCTCAATGCCGAGGGGCGAGATTGGCATTCATGACATAGGTTCATCACCCGTAACGCCTATAGGACGACTACTTCGTTTAGGTAAACCCGAGTTATACATGTTTAGCACCCTACTCTTTTTATCATAAGCAATCAACTTGTAATTTTGCTTGCTTTCCATAAATTGAAAATACTAAAAATAGTAATCTCGTAAGTCTTATTCACAAACACGAAATCGACCGAACACCCCTAAATTAGTCCTCGTGAATTCGACATGGACTTACCGGAATTTATTACTTGTGACCGTGTGCACTTGCACGTGAGAAAATCGCGCGTGACATTTTCGTGTCACGTTTCGGCCCTATAACCATTGTCATTGGACATTCACTTATTTTTTTTTATAGACATTCACTTATTTTCAATGGACAAAGTTAGTTCCACGTTCTCACAATAGAGTTTGGTTCTTACCTGATTTGTCCTATATATATATATAAATATATTCTGCTATGCTAGTCGGTCGGCGTCGAAATCGGTGTGTCGCCTCTCTCTATCAGCTCTATTAGGGTTCAACGTCGGTGAAGAGTGAAGAATGAGCAAAGACTCTTGAAGTCTCGAAGCTGAATACTCGTGTAGGTAGGGAAACGACGTCGCTCTGCGAACTGAAGGTAGAAACGATGTCTCGAAGAACTGATCACTTCGGTATCGGTCATTCTCGGGTCCCCAGCTCCTGTACCGACAACCGAAACATTGTGGCTTCGGTTTTCGGGCACAACCGACCCGCTCGCAACCGAACCGATCGGTTCAGCTACCACTCCTTCGCGGTTTGGGTCAGTCGGGTCGGCTCCATCTTGCACACCCCTACTTGCCATTTGGCTCATTTAAAATATACCAAATTAACACGATTAAATGGAGAAATTGACAAAAAACAAGTGTCAATGTCAACTATACATTAACTATTATTTACTGTCATTAACTAAAGATTAAAATATTTTACCACACTTTAACCAAAATTTTTTATTGCAAGTCTTGTGAGTAGCCTGTGATTTCTGAATTTTATAAAATCACAATTTTAACCCTTTAACATAAAAGTAAAATCAAATAAAAATTATAAATTTTCTTTATCAAGAAATCAACGATGCAAATGTCGGTGATGTCCTCCTTCAAACATCGGTTAGTTTTGATGACAACGACTTTAATGAAGATTCATATAAAACCTGCTAGTCGGGAAATAAATTGTAGGTTTTTTAAAATAGAGTTTGAGTCTTCACAAACACCGAGGAGGCACCAAATGACAACAAAGGTTGGAAGAGAAACTTGTGCATGCATAGAAAGTCATCGATTTAAATCTCTCATCACACTAATTCATAGATTCACAGTGATTTTGCTTCTTTTTTCTCCATTTCATGTTTTCGATATATTCATCTATTTCTTGGTTCCTATTCTAATGTGTTGGTTTTGTGTTACTAATGATTTTTGTTCTCAATTACTTATTATTTTTCTAGATTTTAGTTTGAATAATGATTTCTATTGAACCATTTTTTAAATTCAGATTGTCGATACTCGGCAACTTCTCCAATGGTTTTTCTTATGAACCCTTTTTGTTTAATTTAAACTTGCTAATCCCGAGCTCTGTAGCGTTTTTGATCCATTCATGAAGAACATATTTCAATCAAACACCGTGATTTAAGTCTAATCCACATCTTCGTAATTATTTTTAGGGAGGAATCACTAAACGAGGAAGATGAACATTGACCGAAGAAGGAAAGACAAATGACGTCTTTTCTAACAATACCGATGTGTAATTTTTAAAAAATATTTTTATCCTATTAGTTTAAGGGCAACTCACACTTCTCACTTTAATTTTCAAATGTGGGGTTGATATTTCACTTTTATTTTATCACAATTATTAGTGATGCAACTTAAATAAAGTCGAGGGTGCTAAATTGACTTTATTTTATAGTTACAAGTGATAAAATGCAATTGATGCATAGTTAACGGTTGGCTGAATGCAGCCAACCGTTCCGGCTTTGCACGCAACCAAAATGACAAAAATGGTGTTGTGTCTGTGTAGTGTCTAATCCACTTGTTGTTTGATTTCATGTGAATAATCATCGGATGTTTTATAAGTTCATATAGTTATGCGTGTTTACTTTCATATATACAAGTTCTAATTGATGTTTACATGCCTATCTTTATTTGTATACATGTATATATACTACGGTAAAATTTATTATATACATGTATAACTCTCGTTTCTCCATGAAAACTCGGTAATATTTAGTTGATTGAATTTTAAAACCCAATCTCTATGATCCAGTATGGTCAGAGTTCACTTAGGGGTGTTCACGGTTCTATAACCGAACTGAACTGACTAAAATCGAACCGAACCGATCGGTTCAGTTATTTGAACTTCAGAACTGAAAGTCAAATCAGGGGCTGGTCGGTCGGTTCGGTTATAACTGACTGGGCGGACGGTTCGGTTCGGTCGGTTTCTTGGTTAACCGAATCCTACATGGGCCAAGATTTTGGGCCTTTTCTGGCCTACTACACACAGCCCAGTTAGCCTAAAACTAACATTCATTCAAAGTCAAATTCCAGAAAACATACATACTCAAATTCTTTTCATTCTTTTCTTTTTTGGGGAAAAATCATTGCCATATTTGTGATTGAAAATGATAAAAAAACCTACTAATCTAGAAATCAAACAATGTCCAATTGTTCATGTCCAACAGTTCAAGTCCACACACTTAGTTTACAATTTAAGTTAACAAAAACTGATGAAAACTGAAAAACATGCATTTCCAAATTCCAGCAGTACATTGTCGAACACTTTTAAGTGGCATAGGCAATTAAGCATTGCAAACATATCCAAACAGTAGCTTAGATCGCAATATAATATTGGTAGAAAACAGTAGCATAACTTAACAATATAAAACAGTGGCATTTGGTAGATGGCATAAACATAAACAATAGCTTAGCAATAAATCAGTAGCAATATTTAGCACTTAAACATAACTTAACAATATAATAAAACAATAGCTTAGCAATAATTAGCACTTAAAATAAACAATAGCTTAGATGGCATGGCAAATTAGTAGCTTAACCTAACATAAACAGTAGCTTCACTTAACTTAAACAAAACAGTGACATGACAATAAAACAGTGGCATGACAACAATAAAACAATATTCATGGAAACTTATCAAATAAAACATATAACCTTCCACAAATCAAAAGATAAGGAAATAGTTCAATAATAAGTTAAAAACCCTCAACCCGAAACCGAAATTAACTTTAAACAAGAAATATTCACTACCTTATTGGAGTATTTCTTGTTCAATCAAGTCTTCCTCCGATAATATTTTGGTGGGGGTCGATTTCAACCAATCTTGAGTGCAAACTAAAGCTTGTACCATTTCGGTAGTCAAAGAGTTCCTAAAATCAGTTACAACTCTACCACCCGTACTAAAAGCTGATACCAAGAGACTGTGGAGATCAGGTTGGCCAAAATGTCCCTAGCCATGTTGGCTATAACCGGAAAGCGATTGCAATTCACTTTCCACCAGTCAAGAATCGGATCGGACCGGACTCCCAATTTCTTAACTTTTAAGAACCAGAACCATTACATAATTGCCGGTTTGGTTCTGGACCCGTTCCTCCGGTTCAGCTCCCCGATTCTACCCGCTAGAATTGGTTGCTACTTTATTTTTGTTAGTTATGCAGTTTAAGGTCCTAATTAGATGATTTTAATCCTGATTGTTAGACAAAAACATAAAATTCATATTTATTAAAAGTTCTAACAAAAACAAATGTTAAAACTTAATTATTACAACTCAATCGAATTATAAAGTTCACAAATGAATAATAAGTAATATATCCTTCTTGCTTCATTATTCAGTTCACGTACTCTATCTCCATGTTTCATATAAATTAATGGTGTTCGATAAATGTTTACCGAACCGCTCCGGTTTTAAATACTCGTCGGTTCTGTATTTTAAGAACCGAAACTAAATTTGCATGGAATTTGCATTTTGCTTGTTGTTTCTTATTCCTAAGTTTTGATTTTGCTATAGCTGATCCTGTTTTCATCTAAATTGGGTTTTAAACCTAA
This sequence comes from Geranium brycei, assembly GCA_036897365.1. NCBI lineage: Eukaryota > Viridiplantae > Streptophyta > Magnoliopsida > Geraniales > Geraniaceae > Geranium > Geranium brycei. Next base: position 17,966 of record JAYMTP010002900.1, read on the forward strand.
TCCTAAAATTGATGGTCATTAAAAATAAACTTGTAATTTTATTGTGTTTTATTCTGTTCATGTAACTGAGTTTTTATCTCTCAAGTGTTGCTTTCCCCCCAAAATTGATGATGAGATGATTGATATTTGCTTGTTGATACTTCTTCCTAGGGTTTGATATTGGTGTAAATCAATAAATGTTCCTATTCTCTGCATCTAATTGAGTATTTACCTCAAGTGTCCCAAAGTTGATGATGATCTACTAAATAAATTTGTGGGATTTTCATATGATGTGGAAATTGAACTAAAACATAAGTGTGAAGCTTGCTTGTATTGATTTGTTTTGTGAATGTGCAGGGAATTAGAATGTCGGGAAATTGTGATGTACTTGACGGCA
>JAYMTP010002901.1:0-18340 GCA_036897365.1 Geranium brycei
CTGGTTCGGTTGAGAACCAAAAAAGTGGTGAGAACATGAGAACAATGGACATTCACTTATTTACATTGAACATTTAATTATTCTCGTTGGACATTCACTTTTATTGGTTATTCACTTATTTTCCGACATTCATTTTCATTAGATATCACTCACTTTCATTGGACATTAACTTATTTTCAATGGCTAAAAGTCAGTTATCAGGTTTTAACAATAGAGTTTGGTTCTCACTTGATCCATCCTATATATATATATAATCAAGATCACATATATACACATGGCCAAAAGACACACACACATATCTTGATTGATAATAATAAGATTAACACACATCTCTTTTCAGTATCGACTCTAATTTATGTACCCAATTTTTTTTATAATAATATTATTTTGATCAATTAGTTAAGCACTTGAACTTGAGTATAAGAGAATTATGGAATATTTATTTATTTGACATTCTCTCTTTTAATTACTTTTGTTGAGTCTTTCTCACTTTGTGTTGAGCATGAGAGTCAAGTGTCAATTTAGCCACCGTTCTCCATAAAAAATGAGTTTTTAGCTTGTTATTGATACATTGATTTTAAGAACCAAAAAATTACTGTTTCACTTACTTTATCATAATATAATCAAATATACATCTTAACACACAACTAACTAAAAAAAGCTAAATATACTTTTATATCATGATAACTAATCAGATATGTTTATGACTAATTAGGTTTTTTAGTCAATTGAAAATTATAAGGACTAATATTTCACATCTTTAGCCACCTCTCGATGCTATGTCGAGTATTGTTAGTCTCCATGCATGGATCCAGAAATGTTATAATGAACTTACTAAATATTTAATTAATTCCAAATTAAATTAAATTATGCATCAATCAACTAAAATCTCATTGTCACTCTTATCACTATTGCTACAAATTTGCATGTTATCCATTTAAATTCTTATTCATTCTTTTATTCACACACAACACAAAAATCATTAAAATTAATGATGATAAGTTATCTTAATTATATTTCATAATTAATTAAATCATATCACATTTTTATGTCCGAAAAATAAGCTTTAAATTAAGATCACGAATACGAACTCAACAGTTAACAAATTCGTAACGGGTCTCGCTCACTAAAACCCCATTTCTGATTAGAGTTCAAAACTTGTGATCTGTTCATTGAATTTTATTCTAACTCTAATATAAAACAAAACAAAACATTTAAATATATTCATTTCAATCATAAATAAAAAATAATTATATGATTAATTAATAAACCGAAAATATGTTTCCGTAGTTGTGCCGTCTTAGCTCAGCCGGTAGAGCGCACGGCTTTTAACCGTGTGGTAGTGGGTTCAATTCCCACAGACGGCGTCGTTTTTAACGACCCAAATTTGAATATGGTGGTCTGATCTTGGGCTCACAATACGAGCTACGAATATGGGATTTCATTTGAAGAGCCCATTTAAGAAATAAGTTGGTCAATCCAGGCCCATGCCATCACTTATGATTGCAGGAAAACGACGTCGTAACGTCCATCCTTAACTTAAAGTCACAGACTCGGTCAACGACTCATTGACACAGCAACAGATCAGTTGCTCAACCAAGTTTTTCTCTTCTTCTTCGTCTTCTCGGCGATGACGATGAAGAAGCAGAGCCAAAATCAAAACCCAAAATTGAGAGCACCCATTTCAGAACAGAGCCTCCTCTTCATCATCATCTCAATATCAGCACTCTTCATCACTCCCCTCTCAGCTTCGAGAACCCCACCCCCTCTTCCAATTTTGCCCCTACCCACCTCCTCGCAGCTCCAATGGCAGCTCGGAGACATGGCCCTCTTCCTCCACTTCGGCCCCAACACCTTCACCGACTCCGAATGGGGCACGGGCCACGCCGACCCGTCCGTTTTCAACCCGACCCGCCTCAACGCCTCCCAGTGGGTCCGGGTCGCCAAGGACTCCGGCTTCGACCAAGTGATCCTCACCGCAAAGCACCACGATGGGTTCTGTCTGTGGCCGTCGGAGTACACCAGCTACTCGGTCCGGTCGAGCCCTTGGAGGAGTGGAGATGGCGATGTGGTCGCGGAGCTGGCAGAGGCTGCGAGAGAGGCTGGTGTTCAATTGGGGCTCTACCTCTCGCCGTGGGACCGGCACGAGTCCTGCTATGGTAACACACTTCAGTACAATGAGTTCTATATGGGTCAGATGACCGAATTGCTCACCAGGTGCCTCATTTCTCCTTGTTTTTCACATTTTTGGTTTCTGGGTTTTGGTCCTTTCTGTCATTTTCGTGGGAAAAGGATTGACTTTTTCTTTTTTAGGATTGGCTCTCATGATTTCTGTGGGGTTTGGGGGAGTGATCTGTTTTTCTTGTTCATTGGCTTGTTTGAGCTTTGAGCTGTTGATGGGTATTTTTGTGGGTCTATATTGATCTTTTCTTGGCTTGTGGTTGATTGAGACTTGATTTCATTGGATTTTGTATCTGTATTCTACATTTGCCTGATTCGGAAGGAGGTATCGGACTATGCTGTTCTATGGCTTCAGCTTGATGCATTACTATGGTTTGCTGCTCAAAGTGCAAATTTCATTCCTTAAGCATAAGATTCTGAATTATGACAAAGTTAATGTTTAGGTTACTTTTGTTATGTAGTAAAACAATGTGGATATATTCGAGAATTTGATGAAGTGATTTGTTGTTAAAATGGAGCAGGTATGGGGAGATCAAGCACATATTTTTGGATGGGGCTAAGGGGGAAGGAGAGAAGTATATGGAGTATTTCTTTGATTGCTGGTTTAGTCTTATTCATCAGCTCCAGCCTGGGGCTGTCATTTTTTCCGATGCTGGCCCTGATACTAGGTGGGTTGGGGATGAATCTGGCACAGCCGGGTCTACTTGCTGGTCTCTGTTCAACCAGAGCGATGCCAAGATTGGTGGCACTGATCCACAGTGAGTTCACCTTCGTATTTTTCTACTAGAATTTGGAATAGATGATAGACATTTCTATGCAAAGTTATGATCATTTATTCCTTTTGACTTATTTTTGTAACTTCGTGGCAATCTCACTGAATTGTAAGATTCATTTACATGCCTCAGGAAAACCATAATTCAATTAGAAGGCCTTGATTCACATTTTACTAGATATCAATTTTAGCAAATTGAGAATCTAATGTTAAATTCATCTATATTGTTCGTACATTCATGGTCATTATTATAATTGTTTAAGGAGCTTCTTCATGGAGAAAGTGTTCCCGAGTCTATGGCACAACACTAGAAGCCGTTCTCTTTTGTACCCACCACATTAAAAATAAAATTTTGTCGGAAATGCCGAGAGTTGGCTTCCCCTTTTGATAACCCTCTAGTATATCTTCATGTTTTTTCTTCCTATAATCAAATCTTGTGTTCACCATTTTGATATATACTACAGGTACTCCAGAGGAGGAGACCCGTTCGGTCATGACTGGATACCTGCCGAGTGTGATGTCTCCATCAGACTCGGTTGGTTTTGGCATCCATCAGAATCTCCCAAACCTGCACGAACTCTTCTTGACCTATATTACAAATCTGTGGGTAGAAACTGCTTGCTGCTGTTGAATGTACCCCCTAACACTTCAGGTCTCATATCTGAAGAAGATATACAGGTGCTTCGAGAATTCAGAGAATTAAGGAACGCCATATTTTCCAATAACCTTGCAGAGAATGCTCTTGTTAGTTCCAGTAGCACACGAGGGGATGATGATTCTCGGTTTCGCTCTAGCAATGTCCTCAAAGAAGGCATTCACTCTTATTGGGCGCCCGAAGAGAATCAATCCTTGTGGGAATTACTCTTAGACCTACAAGAACCAGTGTCTTTCAATGTCGTGCAAATTCAGGAGCCAATTCACATGGGCCAGCGGGTTATAGAATTCCATTTCGAGGTAAAAGAGAGAGGGAAATGGAAGAAAGTTATCAGCGGCACTACTGTAGGATATAAAAGGCTCTTGCTGTTTCCTACGGTAGTATCTCAGCACTTGAGATTGGTCATTGACAAATCTAGGGCAGACCCACTGATATCTTTTTTCGGAATTCATATGGATCCAGTTTCCATTCTGAGCAATGTTTCGGATACAAGCTTGGAGGGATACTTCAATGGCTCTCAAATTCTTCAGCAAGCTAGGCACAATCATTCTCTGGTAGGAGCTATGTAGTATTTGTAGATATTGATGCATTGTTGTGCTGGTATATTCTGTCATATCAATAATTCATGGTGTCAAGTGATCTATCAAATGCCAGAACTCGAAAATTGTATTGATACTGAGATGATTTATGTTATGTGGATAAATTTGTGCACTAAGGTCTTGTAAATCAGATCATCATTTTGCAGGTTTCGTGCAGTTGCAAACAAAGTTGGAATTGATTCTGAAAAAGGACCCCGTTCTTGACTCAGATTTGCTTGTTTATCAGTGAATGTGCATCTGATATACTTTGTTCTAAAAATCTCTGACTGATCCTCTATTAATTCCCTGATTAGTCCATATAAGGCCTTCTACACCCAACTAGTGCCTAATATTTTTTGTAATATGGCTTTAAAGACCACTTAATTAGGTTACTGCAATAACCCAATTGACAAATGACTCGCCATAAAGTTCAACTCTAAAACAGAGTTGTTGCTGCAACAAGTACAATCCTGCAATTTTGAGCTGATACATGTGTCTCTTTTTTGAACTCTATAATCTTAAAGCAATACATCAAGATTAAGACCCAACCAGAAATGAAGAAACAAGAAATGCAGACATGATCTCCTATGGGCATGGTGAAAATTCAAGTTATCTTGACATCTCGCAGAAGGCGGGCAGCCATGGAGCCGTATCTTCTTGCATCCCAGTCACTTAGCTTCTCATTTTGGAGTCTGGTCAGCAGCTCATCTTCATTTACATTCTCACCACCAAACTCCTCACTTGCTTCATCTGTCACATTATTACACTCCCCACTTCCATCGTTTTCCAGTTTTGTTTCCACCTCATTTCGTTCATCAGTGATCAGACTCGAATTTTCTACACTGGATGTAGGAGCCTTTAACGTCATAATGAAAAGTTGAATACTTGGATGCTGGTACTTGCTATGCATCTGCAAGAGATGTTCAAGTAATCACAATTATGTTACTTTGAATCCAGTCAACATTAAACAAAGAGTGTTTCTGTTTCCTATTTAGCGCTGAAAACTCTTTATCCGCTCAAATAAACTAGTTCCCATCAACTATTTTGAAATACAATTTTTTCTTGCATTAGTATGGACACACCTTAGCTCTTGGCACAATTTTCACCTCAAAGTTTTTCCTCCACATATCGAGCATTTGCTCATGGACGCTTGTCGAACGGATCTCGTACCCCAACTACATGAAAATTGAAGTAGCAATTAAGCGCATTAATGAACAAGATTCTGAAGAGAAAATGCTATCATGGGAAAAAATCTACCAGGATTGTGGTTTTTGGTCCAGATAGTGCAAATATTGTCTCCAGCAGTGGTTCCAACAGATGCTCAGCATATACCTTATAACCATCAGAAAAGAAACAAAAAAATTTTGATCAGAAAAGAAACTTAATGACTGTCTTGAAATGGTATCAAACATGGTATGATATCATGTAAGAACTAAAAGAAAACTACAAAATTTGAACGGCATCTAGCAAGATTCAGCATAAATGCCACACCAACTGAAATTATATGAGTACGGACAAGTAAATTACGGAAATGCAGTATCTAGATTTAGAAATGTCTTATCAAGCAGCATGGCGTAGATTGGTATTGTACCCAATTCACCCTTTGTCAATGATTTCACTATTGCACGGGGATTTCTCAACCTTAAACAGGTAAATCCAAAAAGAATGTTGCCTAATACCAAACGTACTCCTCTATGAAGCAATGGTTCTTGTATCTGGTGATAAAGTAGAGTGCAACCAAATTACATATTCTCTGCAGTTCCTAGTAGAATGGAAAACATGTCCTCAACTCCCCTCTAAACTTTGAGTTATATTAAACAAAAAAGTAAAAAGATGAAAACACTAACAGTTGCCAATCAAAACCACATGTGTTAAACGGGAGACACAAACTTTATGGATCCATTGCAACATCACATTGAAATGTGAATAACAGAAATAAATGTATTATTTTATTGTAAGTGCAAAACCGAAAAACATAAACAAACGAAACTTACAACATCAGTTCCGATAATGTAGTCAAATGGTGGGTCAACAGCTCTTATATGATCCTTGTTTCCCCAGTCCAATTCGGCAACATGGATGGAACCAAATGAATCTGCAAGGAACATAATCCGCAGTATGAACATAGTAATCAAAATATTAAAATGAAAAGGAAAAAAAATACGCCGATACATAACACGCTACTAACATGAAAATTGAAAGGAAAAAAGAGAAAAAAAAGTATAGTAGATGTACTTCAGTCACACCTGAACCAGGATTCATTTGCAGGATCCTTGAAGTATTCCGTTCTGCGTTTCTCATTAAAAGTGGTAAGACTTCAACTTGGTCCGTCGAAACTACATCGCATCCTAGCAATGCCATGCCTGCAAAGAGCACCAACATCTCAGACTGATTATCATGTTGCGTGAAAAATTGGGGTGAATGGGTCTGTATTGGACAATAACACTGGTTTGAAAAACTACTAAACAAGAGAAATCCTAACCAAAGCCGGCTACCCCACAACCAGCTCCAAGTTCAATAGCACGTTTCCCTTTTAATTTAGAAGGGGAAAATCTACCCTTTCTGCAATTCTTTTCCTGAAAAAAAAGAAAAAAAGAAATTTTACTCATAAGTCATAAGAAAATAAGCAAATTTAAATACAGAGAAGCAAGGTGAGCCATGCCCTAAATGGTATGCCCAAAGATATGTTAAAATGAATACCTAAACTTGAAGGATAAACCTCATTACCAAATCAGGCAATGCATTACAACTTGAGACAACTCAGTCCTAACTACAAGCATACGGCTACCAAAAGCACCCTAAAGCAAAAAAAATAAATAATAGAGATTACCAAATATTTGACAAGCACCATTGACGCATCCCAAACCGTAGTTCCCAGATGCTTAGAATTTGGATCCTGCCACAAGGAAACAAAGTTTTCTACTACTAAATAAAATAACTTAACAACAATAATGATAGTGAAACTCGACTACCAATTTCATGGTCAAGCTAAAATAAGGGATGAAGGCAGCATCATAAATTCACAGAGAAATACAAAAACCTGACAAAACTGCAATTGATGGCCCATAGCCTCAAGCATGATGGCAGATGTGCTCGGAGAATTTAACCTGGCAAAGCCAATTGCAACCATTTTCAACCACAAAAACTTACAATAGGGGATGGTAAATTTAAAGAACAACTACAAAAGGAAGTATATTTCAATACCTGTCATACTCCATCTGATTGCAAAACCCTAAATCCCAAACTACCTTGTGATCAACTTATGTCTCAATCTGATTATGAGCTTGGTTACTGCATTAAAGGACGGGACATAAATCAAAACTTGTCAACACAAAAGCATTCAAACAACCAGTTCCATCAATAGTATTTAGAGAAAATAATGGATTGTGTTGTGCAGTTGTGCATCAATCAAAATCACAATACAGCAAAACCCATGAACTAAGATTCGGTTTCTTCTACTCTGGTAAAACAGAAATCCACAAGAACGGAAAAAAAAATTCAGAATCACAAAACCCAAATAAGGGGTGAAAACTAAATGGGATTGCTGAAAGCTGGTGGTAGCAACTCGAGCTGAGCGTGGTCCAGCCCGGTCCGTGTGAAATCTCAGAAACTTGAACACAGTGAGTCAAAAATTCACGGAGACGAAGACGAGAAGCTAACCTTAAAATTGAGAGACCCGACAGGACACTGAGAGATGGTGAGAACCTGAAATGTTACAGTTTAGTTTTGGGTAAACAGAACCTGTAAATATATGAAAATGGCAGGGGTAAATACGTAAATACTCCTTTAATCGGGTGGGTAAATGATCCGGTTTTACGGGTAACTAAGCCCGACCCATATTCGGGAAAAGCGGATCGCAGACAAAAAGTTGCAGACGAAGTCAGGGCGAGAAAATCGTGATCGTCTTCATTGAACGAACTCAACCTTCAATTTCGGATCTCTTATAAAACCCTAACAACTCTCTCTCTTCTCTCACCTTCGTCAATTTCTTCTTCTCCTCCTCCTCATCGATTCTCAGAGGTGCGCTTGATGATTGATTATAATGCTGTTTCGTTTCCTTCTCTTTTCATTTTATTGCTATTTTTATTTACATTTATCGTCGATTTGGTAACATTTATGGGTTTTGATTGTATGAACCATCCTCTTGGTTTCAATCATTTGATCTGGGTTTTTTTTTTGCTTGTTTATATCATTATTAAGAAACTCACAAGTCTGCGCTTATCGTCATTTTAGTGTTAATTTAACCTGCAATGTCATTGAAACTATTGCATTGAACAACCCAAGATGCATTTTTGATCCTTATGCATGCATTGTATACATAAACATATAGGTGACGAAATGTGAGGCAATTTAGGTAAGTTGCATTAGTATAATTTGATTTTGTTTTATGAGAAGTTATGGTGGCTAGTCATATCTTTCTCTAGTTACAAGTGGACTATTCAAGTAAGGATTAAGGAATGTGCTTGCGCAAGCTACTTGTGAATTATTTTTGGCACCGATCTCTGTTGGATATATCTTGCATTTATGATCTAACGATTTATTATGCTCGGTTGATATGGTTTTGTATCATACAACATGTTTAACAGTGTGTCTGATTATTTACATTGCTCTAATTATGTTATTGCAGTTAATTGATGGATACTTTTCTCTTCACATCCGAATCTGTCAATGAAGGTCACCCTGATAAAATCTGTGACCAAGTGTCTGATGCCATCCTAGATGCTTGTTTGGAGCAAGACCCGGAAAGTAAAGTTGCGTGCGAGACTTGTGCTAAAACGAATATGGTTATGATATTTGGTGAGATCACTACGAAGGCGAAGGTGGACTATGAGAAGATTGTTCGTGAAACCTGCAGGGGAATTGGGTTTGTGTCAGTGGATGTTGGTCTCGATGCTGATAAATGCAAGGTCATTGTGAATGTTGAACAGCAAAGCCCTGACATAGCCCAAGGCGTCCATGGCCACCTCACCAAGAAACCCGAGGAAATTGGGGCTGGGGACCAAGGTCATATGTTTGGATATGCGACAGATGAAACCCCTGAGTTGATGCCTTTGACCCATGTTCTCGCAACCAAACTTGGAGCTAAGCTCACCGAGGTACGAAAGAACAAAGCGTGCCCGTGGATGAGGCCTGATGGTAAGACCCAGGTAACTGTTGAGTACAAGAATGATGGTGGAGCCATGGTCCCGCTCAGAGTCCACACCATCCTCATCTCAACTCAGCACGATGAGAATGTCACCAAGGAGAAGATTGCCAGTGACCTGAAAGAGCACGTGATCAAGCCAGTCATTCCAGCCAAGTATCTTGATGACAAAACAATCTTCCACCTTAACCCATCCGGTAGATTTGTCGTAGGCGGGCCTCATGGAGACGCAGGGCTCACTGGGAGGAAAATCATCGTTGACACTTATGGAGGTTGGGGTGCTCATGGAGGCGGCGCGTTCTCAGGCAAGGATTCCACAAAGGTGGATCGTAGTGGCGCTTATGTAGTGAGGCAGGCAGCGAAGAGCGTGGTGGCCTCAGGCCTTGCAAGGCGCTGCATTGTGCAGGTTTCTTATGCAATCGGGATGCCGGAGCCACTGTCTGTGTTTGTGGACACTTACAAGACAGGGAAGGTTCCGGATAAGGATATACTGAAGTTGATCAAGGAGAACTTTGACTTCAGGCCTGGAATGATTGCTATCAACCTTGATCTGAAGAGAGGAGGCAAGTTCAGGTATCAGAAAACAGCTGCCTATGGACATTTTGGGCGTGAAGACCCGGACTTCACATGGGAGACAGTCAAGCAACTCAAACCTAAGGCTTAAAATTCTTCCTCTCTTCCTCTATATGCTATTTTGCCCCTTGTTTTTATTGAGCTACTATAATGTTGTTCTTCTTGCAGACATGGAAGAAAAGAAGCAACACAAATATATCATTTAAATTGATTCTGAGGACCATGTCCAGCAGAGTATATAAGGTTAGGAATTATTATTGTAGTTGAAGTTGAGGGTATTAGAGATGTTAGGAGAGATTAGAAGTTCACATGAAAATTCTGCCGGTAAAGTGTCGTTACTGTTTGTTAAATGCTTAATTATTTACATTGATGTTATTGAATTTCTGAGAAAACAAAACTTGAAGTGTGATATTAGGTTTTCACTTACTTCTGTCCATGATTAAATATGCGTTGTTCATTTTAGGCATCAACTAATTAGGTGACTTTTTTTCTTTTGACAAAATGATCAACCTAATTATTGTTGGAGAAACAGAGGAAGGGACAATATAAGAGAAAAGGAGATTTGTTTTGGCCTCATCTCCAACAAGATCAAAATCCTCTCTGCAGTGCTGAAAATAGCAATACCCATTACAAACAACTCAATTTCATCAATCTTTAACAATAAAAAATGATAACATAACATAAATTACTAGTGCTTGGTGGTTAATGGAGGACAACCTTTTGAAACTTAGTCTGTGCTGCAACTGAGGATCCTTTTCCTGTTGACCCTGCGGTCCCTGCCACAGTCGTTCAATGACTGTTGGGAAGGGATGGTCACCGGAGGAATGTGAAAGGACTCTAGAGGGGGCGGCGGGTGTTGCCACTGAGGAAGAGGTCCGGCAAGGAGCAGAGTGTGGAGGAGCGGGCCTGCTTCCATCACCGCCTGCAACAGCTTGCCCTTTTCCGGCAATGGCTTCGCAGGCACCAACTCTTCAATTTTTCCGGCAGTTGGAGATGAAACAATGCTCTCTGCGCAATCGGAAGGCGATAAGGCATTGCTGGAGTCAATTCCTATTCTGGGTTCATCTTCATTGCTGGAAGTTCCAGATAGAGGAGGCGTTTGGAGGAGGAGGAGGTTTTCGAAGGCGAGTCTGTGGCATTTCTCTATGGCTTGGTCTCTTTGTCGAAGGGCGGTGGCGAGCAGGTGTTGTAGGTGGTTGAGCTGCTCGTCTCTCTTGTTTAGCTCCTCTTGAGCTGCCAGTTTGGTGTTCTCTAGCTCTAGAGCTGTGTGTAAGACGCAATTCCTCAGCTCCTCCATGCTCTGAAACATACTAAAAGATTGGAACTTTGACCCAACAAGATGAAAGTGAAATAAAGATTGAAACTTGTGATACCTTTCCTTGGCAGTAGAAATTAGCCCACCCAACAAGGGGATGATTGTTCATGCTCTTAAAATGGACACTCAAAAGAGACAAACATTGAGCTTTCTCAGAGAGAGATAGATGAGTGGAATTGTTGATGTTGCTATTGCTACTTTTCCTTTCTGGCTCTCTTTAAAGCTCACCCAGAAAATGCCAAAATTCCCTTACAGCACAGCCTCTATATCTTGCACATATTGAACCTCTATAGGGCTCCTTACATTTAAGCCAAAATTTACTCTTCTTTTTTTTAGGCTTCTCTTTATAAGTATGCTCTTTATATTTAAGTTGAATATGTTACTATAACAATATATTTCATGTGCATGAATAAAATAAATATGACATAATAAGAAATATAATGAGAAGTTTTTTTTATCGGCGAATTGTATCAATAAAGGACTTAAAACACACCCTTATGTAGAAGGGGGCCCAATATTGCCACTTGACTCTCACCGGGAGAGAGATGTCCAACAGAAGTTGGAAATATAGGCAAGATACCGCAGCGTGACTCAAACTCAAGACCTTTGGAACCAAGTTCAAGTGCTTAACCAATTGGTTAAGCAAGCGTTGGTAAAGTGTGTGATGGCGAAGAAGTGAAATATAAAATAGTAGTAGAAGAGAATGTGAGAAGCTCTATACACATAAAGAGAGAGAAAGAAAATGCACAAAGCTATGTTTATAGTGTTTATTTATAAAAAAAACAACTTTATTCAATTCAAGTCAAGTTGAACAAGGTCGGCAGGGACAAGCCCAACCCCAGTCAGAATGAATCAAAACAACCATTGGCTGATCGTTTACAAACTTAATTATTCTTACTCTTTATGTAACTTTTAAGCTCGCGAAAAAATTTAATTTTGATTGAAGTAAGACTAAGAACTATTACTTATTTTGATCGGGTAAGTTTCCATTTCAATCGGGTTAAGAGATTAATTAAATGCAATGTTATAAATTATAGACAATGTTATGAATTTATTCTCTTTACTTTGAACATGAGCCATTTCATTGATGAATTTTAATTTTGTTTCTCTCCTCAAGTCATTGTTTCTATTTTATATTTAAAACATATAAATTCAACAAACAATAATGACGACAAATAACCTAAAAATTATATTAATTACGTGCGAACATAAAGATCGAACATTAGTACATATATGACATATGAAGAATAATATTTAATCACATGGGCTGCCCCTCGTTGTGGATCTATGGCCTATATACGGTCTCATTTTGTTGTGTCCCATTCGGAGAAAATCCGAATCCATAGTTGAAATTCGTTTGTTTTCATTTGTATTTTGTGAAGGGTTCAGAGCTCCATTATTATCATTTAGCCAGCTTCCAAAATAATACGTGGAACTTATTGGCTTTTCAATAACACTAGAGCTTGATTTGATTTTGCTCACAAGACCACAATGTGGTGGATTTTATATATGGTATCACGTCTATATATGATTTGATTTGTTTCTTGTTAATGTGAAATTATGGGTAGACTTAATAATGATTTTTTTATGGAAATTCATAAAGGTGTGTGTTAAAATAATAAGATTAATTTTTTTAACTTGGAAATTCGAGGGAGAATTTTTGTTTTCTTCATAGAGATGTATCGTATGGTTTCTTTTGTCCATGGAATAATTATTCATTCCACGCTTTACTCATACATTTGTGTTGGGACTCACATTTTGTTTTCACATTAAAACCACTTCACCAATAATTTAAAGAATCCTCCTCTATGTCTATTTACTGAACACTCTTAACTGCTGTGTAATTAATTAGTTTATTCCACTACCAACCAGTAGTTGCACTAGTATTTGGTACATCAATTAATGTTTTATTTATTTATTTTTTTTCCTTATCTAAGTTCACTGTTATAACTACTCTATTTTATTTGAACTAACTAGTAACTCCTGAGTCATATGAGAAGATATTATTATGGATAATCTTTGACTATTATATCAACTATAAAACAAAATTAAATTTCAGTAAGGTTTTAGGGAACTAGGTGGTGATAGCCGTAGCTGTCCTTATATGGCTTGTCCAATTCCAACCACCATATCAAGAAAGAAGGACCACCTAAGGGTAGGGATGCTCAATATTAGTCGAAAACCAAAAAACCGATCGAAAACATACAGAACCAGAATCGAGAAGGTTTTGGTTCTAATTTGTTAAAACTGATTGAGTTAATCCAGTTTTTGGTTTTGATTAAAGAAAATTGTAGTTAACCGAACTGACTGATAGTGACCATCCACGTATACCATTTCTATCAATTAATCTCTCATTTAGATTTCAAATACCTTCTCACCTCAGATCATATCTCATACCTCCTCACCTCTCAACTATCATCTCTCACCCTCCTCAAGTTTCTCGATCTGAGCAAGTTCGCAATTCCATTGAGACACAAGCCCACTGGAAGAATGAGGTTTTGCTCTAATAGAGGCCGTGTGCGGTGACACTGTCGTCCTCTCCAATTGTTTTAAAAAACAGTGAATGAAATTAAATTGACATTTACAAAAATTGAATGCTTAGATATAAATATTTATTGAAAGTAGCTAATGATTCTTGAGGCAGGAATTAAATAAATGTATTCAGACAGCTATTTCCCTAAAACAATTTAAAACAAGAGTTATTATATTGTTTGGGCACGTTCAAGAACCGCAAGTCTTCTTTTAAAAACCAAACATAACAAACAAGACATTAATGAAAAATAACAAGGCCAAATCTGTGGCATCAACAAAAAATCCCACTGCAATTTGGAAATAAATAAAACCTAATGTCCTCGTTTCCAATGGACACCAGTAACACTCATAAGTTAGGTCATCTTCAACGCTATCCCTAAATTTGCAAATTTTTGCATATTTGGGAGATTGTCTCCAGATCTTCATCCCCGCTGCAAATTTGCTATAATGTATCTTTAAATCTTAGGACTCGCCGTAATAGTCTCCAAACAACGTAAATGTCACTGCACACAACGTAAATGTTATACTTACTGCCACACATTAAACTAACAGTCAAATTCATAAGCATAATCGTACTTGTGGCCGACTTATCTACAAGTGTTGTTTAAAGCAAATAGTATAACGGACACTTAACCATAAAAACAAAAACCATTTTGAATGTGAAACATGATACTTGTTGTCAATCAGGGTAAATTTGGGTAATATTATGTTATGGTAAATTAGGGTTAGTATTATATAAGGCCCATTAGAGTTAGCCCATTAGGGTTTAGAATTGAGTATTAGAGTTTTCTAATTTGGTCATATTATTCCCTATATAAAAGAATCTTCTCTATTGTAATTCACAAGCAAGTTGGAGCATGGTTAATTTTGTTTAGATCTTGGTTCAACCTTCGTGTGAGTGTTGGTTTACCCACTCGGTTTTCATGGTCTTCGTATTCGGTATTCAGTATCTCCGGCATCTGTATCCGGTCTCAGAATTGGGTATCAATCCCAAAAGCCTTAAGGCTCCGGTCTCCTTCAGAATTGAGTATAAATTCCCAAAGCCTTTCAGGATCCGGTCTCCGTCTTCGAGTTTTGAGTTCAAGGACCAGTCTTCGTCACTTCAACACCAACTTCGTCATGTGCCACCACTACATAAATTTTTTTGTAGTCAAATTGATGTTGGTAAATTATGGTTAGTATTATGTAATGCCCATTAGGGTTTAGAATTGAGTAAATGAACCTTCTCTATTGTAATTCATAAGTAAGTTGTAATCAAATACAATATCGTTTCATAAAGATTGTCCATATCTATTTTAGGGAAAGCGATGGAAAAAAATTTTCAATAGTTTATGAGCCCTCTACTACCAATGTCGAATCAGTTTTCAAACTCGATCCCACTTCAGCCACCGAGTGCAAGTACAACGCATTCTCCAACATACAAAGTATGATCCCAATTGAAGTTTTGCTGCTTTTAATTTGATAATGATAGTATGGAAATGTCTGTTTTGGTTTATGTTTTCCAATGTAAAGATGATTTGGGATTTAATTGCTCTGTTTGAACTTCAATATGTGATTTATGGATTAGCCTGTTAACTATTTCATGTGATATTTATTATATGCTATTTGATTTTATTAATTTAGCATCATCATTATATTTTGAAGTTTGGCATCATCATTATATGCTGTTAACTCTCAAGTATTGATATTTATTGTGAAATCAAATTGTTTTTTGTTGTGAGCAATGTTCTTATGCAAATTTGATATGGAAATTTAATTTTCATTATAATGCTATACAGAATCAGCTTCAATTATGAACCTTTTTTACTTACATTATCTCAACTCTACTCCGCCAGTCCTTAGCTTCTTTACTTCCTGTAATGTTGTTCATCTTATCATGTGTGTTTCTTTCAGATGATTTGTCATGTTTCAATTCATTGGTGATACTTGAGATATGATGCGCTTGAGACTTAATTACTCCGTTTTATTTTATGAATATGTGTTTGTGCAATTTTTCTGTTGACTTATTATTATCATTGCTATTTCTATTATCTATCTGTTAATTCTTGTGCTTTTAAACTTGATTTGCTTGTTAGTAGAATGTGTCAGAATTTGCTTTTGTCTTTTTATGTATTGGCTGAGTTTTAGTACTCTATATCTAATGTAAAACTGTTTTAATTGTTATTAACTCATCTAATGTAAACATGGTTTTGTATGATAGAGGTTGCGTGTGTGGAAGATGTTTATATGGGAGCAAGCGAAGCAAGTGATGCTTCTGCTGTTGAGCAGTTGAATCTGGATCCAAAAGTAAGCCTTCTGCTTCTACTACTATATCGTCTAGATACTCTATATCTAATGTAAAACTATTTTAATTGTTATTAACTCATCTAATGTAAACCTAGTTTTGTATGATAGAGGTTGCGTGTGTGGAAGATGTTTCTATGGGAGCAAGCGAAGCAAGTGATGCTTCTGCCCCTGCTGTTGAATTTGGATCCAAAAATAAGCCTTCTGCTTCTACTACTATATCGTATCCAAAAATAAGCCTTCTGCTTCTACTACTATATCGTCTAGAAAACCTGCTAAGTGTTGGTTAATTTTTGAGAAAATATTTGGTGAGGGGGCCTTAATTAAGGGTAGGTGTACATCTCTAAGAACAATGGGACAACAACCCCTAATAACCACATTACAACTTGTGTAAACCATCCCGATAAAAAAAAGACCTTGTCTAAACAACCACAAATGCACTTTGACACTAGTGGGTACATCTCTAAGAACAATGGGACAACAGCCCCTAATAACCACATTACAACTTGTGTAAACCATCCCGATAAAAAAAAGACCTTGTCTAAACAACCATAAATGCACTTTG
Organism: Geranium brycei; assembly: GCA_036897365.1. Lineage (NCBI taxonomy): Eukaryota > Viridiplantae > Streptophyta > Magnoliopsida > Geraniales > Geraniaceae > Geranium > Geranium brycei. Next base: position 16,598 of record JAYMTP010002901.1, read on the forward strand.
ACACTAGTGGGTTAGTGACTTGGAATTTCGACCAAGCGGGTGAGGATTTCTTAGCTTTCGTTAAAGCCATATGCCATAGTTTCAAGGTCCCCTAACGAACTACTGCAACTCAAGATGTATTTGAGTTGCAAAAGAGGCTTCTGCATTCTTATTTATCACTCAAATCCCCTAGGGTGTCCCTTACAACAGACACGTTGACTTCCATCCAAGTACAAAGTTATATGGCATTGCCTGCCCACTTCATTGATGATGATTGGGTGTTGCAAAAGAAGATCATTAATTTCTGTCTCATTGTTAGACACAAAGGGGAAGATACAAGGAGATGTATAGAGGCTTGTCTACACTCGTGGGGGATAAAGATATTGATGGGAGTAACGGTTGATAATGCCACACCAAACGATGTGGCTGTTTTGTTGTTGTCTCGTCGAATGCTGTCCACGAATGTTTTAGGGGGTTGTTTTATGCATATGAGGTGCGTTTCCCATATCATTAACCTCATAGTCAGCGATGGAATTGCCATGCAAGGGTTGTCCATAGAGAAGGTAAGATTTGTTGTGAGGTATGTAAGACACTCTCCAGCTAGAATGGCAAAGTTCAAAGATTGTGTGATTAGGTTGGGAGTCGAGAACAAGAAAATGATGTCCCTACCAGGTGGAATCAACATATCTAATGTTGAAGTCTGCATGTGCGTTGGAGAGGGCAATCGAATCCTTTTCTAGGAAAGAACCGAACATGAGGAGTGAGAGGAAAGAAAGGAAACGGGATGGTGATCCATGGGTCATTGGGTGGAGTTGAATTACTTCATGAAGTTTCTAGGTTTGTTTTATAATATGACGGTCAAGATTTCGGGATCTAAATACATCACATCTAATATGATAATGTAAGTGACGTCTTTCATTAGAGGAGGCATGGTAAGCGAAACAACAGATATGGTAAACATGGTTACAAAGATGAAGGCCAAGTACGATAACTAATTTAGGAAAGTGGACACCATGTACATCTTTTTAACCCCTGTCATAAGGTGAAGTGGTCGATTGAGCACATGTATTCTCCCGAAGATGCCACAAAGCTAGTGGCTTCTTTGAACTCATGTCTAGAGCACATGTTCAATGAGTACAACAAAGAGTTAACACATTATCTAGTATTGCCCCGACCAGCAATGAAGGAACTGCCTCTCCTCCTTTTGTATCACTAGCAGATCCAATTCTTGAGATGAGTAGAGCTTTATTCAACCAAGAGCAGTCCAGTGAAGAGGGAAACATTAAATCGAAGTTGGAAAGGTATTTGTTAGAGACTTGTGCACCGGATGCGCGTCTAAGTCAAACAGTTGATGTCTTGGGTTGGTGGAAAGTGATCTGCAATCGCTTTCCGGTTATAGCTAACATGGCTAGGGACATTTTGACCATCCCGATCTCCACAGTTTCTTCAGAATCAGCTTTTAGTACGGGTGGTAGAGTTGTAACTGATCATAGAAGCTCTTTAAGCACTGAAATGGTACAAGCTTTAGTTTGCACTCAAAGCATTGACTTGCGAACCATAAAGCAGCAGCAGAAGAGGGTGTTCCAAGCATTGAGTGCAAACTAAAGCTTGTACTATTTCGGAACTTAAAGAGCTCCTATGATCAGTTACAACTCTACCACCCGTACTAAAAGCTGGTTCCGAAGAAACTGTGGAGATCGGGATGGTCAAAATGTCCCTAGCCATGTTAGCTATAACCGGAAAGCGATTGCAGGTCACTTTCCC
>JAYMTP010002902.1:0-18340 GCA_036897365.1 Geranium brycei
ATTCATGTTGCAGAAAAAAACCTTGCTAAATTTGTACAATGGCAGAGTGAAAGATTTGGTAAAGAAACTTTTAATCCTTGATGGAGGTTCAGAAAGGTATGTTATGTCAACTTAACCATTTTTACGTCCCTTACAAAATTCTTCAAAATATGTCTTTTTTCCTCTCTATATATAGGGTGTAATCAGGCAAAAATATTACTGGATGGAAAACAGTCATGTGCATGCTACATGACCAAATATCTTATAAAAATATTCAAACTACCCTTTAGTTTAAATAGTATTTTAGTTAATTTGTTTATTGATTAATAATATATTTTAATTGAAAATAAGAACTGATGATGTCATCAGCTCCTCTTTACACAAACACCATTGATGTGTTCAGTGCAACTCTGTCACTGGCTGTCCTTCAATGGAGTTCTTCGACGATAGCATTCTTTAACGCTGGCATGTGCGGCTGGGTATCGACAAATTTAGGGAAGTCATGAGTATGAATTGAGGAAGTCTTCCATGTTCTTGAGTCGTGCAATCGACACTGATAATTTGTGATGTTCCGTTGACAAAGAAACCATCAAATAACAAACAAAAGCCCCAAATAATTTTCATGATTTTTATCCAAAAAGCGAGCTGAAAGCCAAGTGGCTTACCACAAATCATAATGACAAGAAAAACCAAGAATCCATAAACAAGTCAAAAAAGAAAAAAGAACTTACAAACAATAGCCAAGACAATAAAGAAGTTTCTCTCACCTAGCCATTACTGTACTGAAAAATCAAGCAATCAAGACCGATAAAATTCCCTCTTGCTTGAATATTGCTGCTTTGAAATGCAAAATATTCCCAACTTAGCTAAAACAGCTCGCGGAAAACATAGTGGGCGATTTGATCTGCATTGGGGTCTCGACGACCTCGTGGAGAAGATGTAGCTCATCGCCCACGTTGATCTGGACTGTTTGGGGCAAATCTGTTAGCTGGTGACGTCGGATTTGAAGACGAAAGTCAGTGGTGGTGAAAAGACTGGCCATTGTAGAATTCACCGATTAGGATCAAAGGTTGAGCAGAAAAGAGAAGCTTTAAGGAAGAAGGCTGACCCAAATTATTTTTGTATTCATAATTTAGTTTGATTTTTTTATCATTTATTTCTTAGGATTAAATTGTTATTTTTGAAAAGTATAGAGGGTGACTCATTTTATATTATTTTTAATGGAGTTAACACTTTGATAACCTTAAATGAGTCAAAGTTTAAAAAGGCTGAATCGGGAATTCAGGCGTTTTCCCTTAGCACCGCAAGGCGTAAGCCTCAATTATAAGACCAATAAATTCATAAAATATGATAAAAATAAAAATAAGAAAAATTAAATTATATATTAAGAAAAAGAAACAAAAAAAAAGAAATCATCAAAGAATTAGCAAAAATTAAATAAGCAACGGCAAAAAACATAAGAATCAGCAAAATAAACAAAAAACTAAAATAAGAATCATCAAAGAATTAACAAAAATAAAGGAGATGGAGAAAGATAAGAGGGAGGGAGAAGCGCCTAGCGTTTTTTTAGAATACTACTCCCTGTGCATGACTTAATTGATATTTACATGAAAGTGGACACACTTAACGTTATGTGGTTTACAATATGATAACTCTTCTCCCTGCACATCACTTAATTGGGCATTCCTTTGTGCTATGGAAATTATCGTTAGGTGCTAGCCTACATAGTTCTTTGTAGCCATATAATAATGCATTCATGCGATTATTAACATACACTATTCTGCTTGGGTTAGTGTTGCTATCTATGCTATACGATTAGATTCTACCAACAAATGTTGATATGATAAGATTATATCTATAATTTATTGCTGAATGTAACACAATTTATGTTTTTTTATTGTTTCAGAGAGTCGTCTTTTGAAGATTTTCTATGGTAAGCTCGCTATCATTTTGTATTAAGGTTAACTTCATGTTACTATCCTAAACTTTATACTTGTTTTATGTTACTACACTATTCTTTGTTTTGTATCAGTTAATATATATATATTTTAGAAAAATAATAAAAATTACAAAACAAAGTAAATAAAAGTATAAAACAGTAAACAAATTAGTGGAGAGTAGAAAAACTAATAAAAGAATTACCTGAAAGTAAAAAAACTAATTTTTCAAAAATATGTAATGAAATACAGAAGACTTAAGTTCTTTTAATCAAATATGGAAAACTGTAGTTCTTTTATTTGATTTTTTCCAGTTTTTTATTAATGAATTTATTTTTATTAAAGTATTATATTTTGAATTTGTTATTTTTGAAAAAAGGTTTGGAGTTGGGAATAGTATTTTTGCCATTTACTTAAGATTTAGGTTTGTAATTGGGTTAGTGATTTTATGGTGGACATTTTTGTCATTTTAAAAAGTTTTTATACCAAACTAAAGGATAGTGTAGTAACCTGAAACATTTTAAAGTCGAGTGTAGTAACATAAAACAAATGTTAAGTTTAGGGTAGTAACATGAAGTTTTCCCTTTGTATTATCCTTTATACTTATAGTATTGCTTTAGCATTCTTCTGGACATATACTTCATATGTTGGAATTACTACCATGCTAGGGCAAATTCTGTATTTTGGACTCGTGCTTTGAACATTCCTCTCCCGCATTCCTTTGTGTTTCCAAAAATTTGTGAACAACCGAACAGTTGTTTGTCAATAGACAAATGTTCTGAAGCCTCAACTGAACACAATTCCATCAATGAAGTGATAAATGGAAAAGATATGAAAGGTAAACATTCGTCAGATGTATTCTTAATCATTGAATATGATGTGTTTCAATGAAACTAACATAAGAGCATTCTCATATCAGAATGCCAGATTATGGGAAATGATGTTGAAGTCAATGGAGCAGAAGTCATATCAGTGCAAAAAGATACAGTTTGGGTTGAGGGTCTTGTTCCTGGAATTGACTTTTGCAACCATGGTATGCTGCTTGACCTATAGTTGTTAAATTCTCTTAATAGCAGCTCCGTTATTTTCAATTGATAGTATATTCCTCCTTTGCCTTTTTGAACTTCTTTTGGTCTATTTGTCATACTTTGCTCTTTACTGTAGTTTCCCATCCCTTGCACAATTACTTAAAATCTCTTTTCCAGAAACTAATATTTCTTATGACAGAGTACCAACTTCCAAGTTTAGCAATTGCTTGTTCCATGTAATTTTTTCTTAGTAATCTCAACGGCATAATATGTTAATTGATATAAATGCTGTCAACACTAACACAATTGTTTTGCTTTATACCCACAAAGTCCAATTTAATATGTAGTTCCCTATCAACAAATTTCCAGCAGTTGGAGAATTTACAAATTTTATTGAATCTTCTTTATATCATTTATGTATATAGCTGGATTATATTCTGTTTTCAGTATGATTCCTTTGTGGGTTTTCCTTGAGCTATGTCATCTGGTGCATGCTCAGTCTACTTCCCTTTTACTGATTAGTAAAAATTGTTCAAAATCTTTTCATTGTGTAAAATTGAATAACAAGTTTCCTGATATAATTGAATATTAATTATTAAATTAAGTATTAACACGTTTACTGTTTTCTAAAATAATGTATATTTTACTAATATGTTGTTACTTGTGTCTTTCATGTTTATTATATGAGTGTGTGTCTGTGTGTGATATTTATTCAACACAGAACGAGTTTTGCTGATTTCTCCATAAATCCGTATTTCTTGTCTCTCCGAGTTTTGGTCGACCTTGAGTTTTAGAAACTTGATAGGTAGTGCATACATAACATGTTAGTAGTATTCATTGCTTGAAATTGTGTAGAATCATATCCAAATTTCTTGCGGTGATCAAGTGATAGTTCTTTTACAACAGAACAAATACCTATTTTCAGTGTATTTAGTCCAAGGTATTAGAGAATGTGTGAGCTGATCACATTTTTTTTCAAGCTAATGATGTATTTCAGCCATTCAAATTTATTGTGTGTTCGGAGTATTATTTGTTCACATAGTTACCTGATGTTGATTTCACTTCTGTTCTTATGCTTAGACAATCTGTGCTAGTGATTCCCTCTCTCTGCCTGCTTAAGATGTGTGCTATTCATTAGACCACTCATGACAAGAGTTTGCAACTCATTATGCCGCTCCCGATAGATTATGTGGAAACCTCTTAACTTCGTGAGCCGTCCATGATAATTGTTCAATCATGTTTAAGACATCTCTTAAACATCCATCCTAAAAGAACACTACATATGTTATTTCAAAGCAAAATTCACAAGTCAATACGTCAATTTTTCTTGACTATTTCTACATTACCTGCTCGAAAGATCTCGCGCTCAGGGCAGCAGCAGTATTACATACCAACCTTTGCTCGAAATGATACCTACGTCCATCCTAGACGAAAACTACCACTGTTGTTCCCAAGTGAAGTTCATTGATCAATATTTCATGACTCCTCCATCATCAGCACACACAATCTCACATTCGGGGGGCAGCTGTTCTATATACAAACCTTTGCTCGAAAATGAATCTCTACCGTGAGCATCCGAGTGAAACTGTGAGTCTTTTCTCGTTTTGACCATGTTTGCACTGAGATGAGAGACCCAGAGAGAGATAGAGAGCGCGCGCCAGGGCCGATGTGGATATGCGAGGGAGAGAGTGTTGAAGTGTCCCACAATTAAATAACTGAATTTACTCACAGTTTATATATTAATTTGGTACTTCAAAACTTCTTGTCTAGGGTGATTTAAATAAAGAGTCTAAATGTGGATATGCTTAAGATTTGGGTTGAAGTCAAATTTAATAATTATGTTAACGCCACGATAACCAGAAATGGGCCTAACAATTTGGCATTTTACTATTTATGACTACTTTTAGAAACTCACTTCTTCCATGTTACATACAAGCTAGGCTCTCTCTAGATTGAATTGAACTTTGGTTCTATGTGAAATTTTATTTTTGAGTAAAAACATGACTGATCAGATCTGAAGGCAGCAGCAACATGGGAAGTAGATGCAACTGGATCAGTAACTAGAGTTCCATTCTCTATGTACCTTCTTTCTGGTAACAGCTCTTACTGATTCCGAGTAAATTTTCTCTTTTTCACTTTCTTAATATAATGCGAAGCTTTATCTAGTTGTAGCTGTTACGATTTTATTCATTTGTTTGCTATCTCTTTATTCTAAGTAGCTAAGATTCCTGACTAGTTATTACCTTTTCCTGATTGACAAGTGGAGCAAAGTCCTTTCCAGATTGAGAAAGAGATTACAATTAGTTATGGTAACAAAGGGAATGAGGTAATTTCTTTTCAGCTGGAGGATGACATGTTATTTAAGCCATGAAATAGTTGTTTTCTCTGCACTTAACTAAGCCTTTATATAACTAACATGGACTGCTATGCAATCTATGATGTTTTGTGGTAGAGTTTATATTAGGAGCCCAGAACCTCAACCCTTGAGATATGCCATAATTTTAGGAATCAGTCAGCATTTTAATTAGTGCATTGCTGTATTTTAGTTGGTGCGATACTGCATTTTCGTCAGTGCATTTCAACATATAGGCCACTTTGGCCATGCTCCTTGAATTGCTCCATGCATAAGAGAAGATGAATTTGTATTTAAAGAATGAACGATGCCTATATGTTTAAAGTAAACTTTAGGCTCACTAGCTTTCCATATTACTATTTACTTAGAATGATATGCAAGACTAAGTTGCCTTGATCTTTCTCCAAACATATAGCTGACAGCAGTTGCGCTGCTTTGATGTAGGAGCTCCTATACCTGTATGGATTTGTCATTGACAACAATCCAGATGACTATCTCATGGTAATTCCTTCTATACAAAATTTGTACCTTATGCACAGATCTACTCTTTCAGTCTGATACTGATGCTAATCTATCCCGTGCACATCTTGAGAACGTTCCCAGTCATGAGCAACATACCAAAGCTTGCTTGTCCAATTGGTCAAACACTTGAACTTCTGGGGGGAAGGGGTCAGGGTTTTGAATCCCGGTGGCGGTCTCTCTTCTTTAATCTCTCTTTACTCATGTTGGGTCAAGTGACAGAAATAGACCCCCCTTCTTCATAAGGGAGAGCTCTTGAGTCCAAATCTTGATACATTGCTGAAGCTGATAAAATAATAACTTAAGAGCAACCTATTTTTGCTATTATGCTCTGTAGTGGGTGAAATTTTCTGTTAACCATTAACCAAGTTTGTAATTATGGGCCAAATATGGCTTGGTACATAGATTATTAATGACACGTGTAAAACTGGGTTGCATATATCGGGTCGGGTTCCACAACTAAAAGGTCAACCTTGTTAATTGGTTTGTTCGAACCCTTTATATACACCCATTTTATTTCATATTCTTTTCACGTGGGATTTACTTAATTTCTCTCTCTAATGCTCGTGTACGCATGGGCCTTTTACTTTAACAACATGCATGATGCATACAGGTCCATTATCCTGTAGAAGCAATTAAGAGCATACCTTTTTCAGACTCCAAGTCACAGCTTCTCGAAGCACAGGTCAGCTACCTATGAGTCTTCATGTTTATTATTTTATTTATTTTCATTAGTGATTTGTATTTTGATAATGGTACAATATAGGAAATTAGTCGACTTTTTACACTTAGATTGAAATGCTATACTCATAAATCTGGTTCTGACTTTTACAGAAGGCTGAAATGAGATGTCTTTTACATAAAAGTTTACTGGATCGTGGATTTTTTCCAGTTGGCTTCCCGAAAGATAAATGCAGTGTTAATAAGGAAGTTGGTCGAACTTGTAACTATAGTTGGAGTGGTCAGCGCAAGATGCCTTCTTATGTAAATACGCTTGTTTTCCCCGAAGACTTTTTAACTACTTTGAGGACCATTGCCATGCGGGAAGATGAGCTTTTTCAGGTTTCATCACTGCTTGAGGAGGTATATTCTATATTTTGCTCCATGCCTTCCATTGAGTCCTCTCCTGAATTACAAATTGCAGCCAGTATCCAACACTTCCTAGGAATGCCTATTTTGGGAGTAAATTTTATATTCTAAAAGGGAATGGAGTTAAAATTTATACTCGAAGACATGTAATCATTTAAATCTTTTTGGGATTGTCAAGCTTGTTTGTAATCACAGGATAACTAGTTATGAGTTTTTCTACCAAAACTGTATACATGGTCAATGTTTTTTCCCTGCTCAAGTATTCCTAACAGTAACATGAAGATAAGATCATACAATGAGGAAGCTCATGGAATAAGAAAAACATAGTAATTTTGTTTTGGGTTCATCTCATAACATATTAATCTGCAAGAAAAAAACTTAAACACGTCAAGACACAAACTGAATCGTATCCTCTGCTGCAGAATTACAGTTGGGTTGCATTTAGATTCATAAATTGCAGAACAATATCCCCACATCGTTGTTTTTTGTATATTTAGTGTCCCCAGATAGATGATCATCACTTTTGTTGTGATTTCTCATCTTGTACATATGGTTTTGAGTAGTCTTTCTTAATGCTGAAAGCTTTCTATGACAGAAACTTATATGGATAAAATCGATAATTTGTCTTAACCTTTTTCTTACAGCTTGTTGGGACTGCTGGAGAACGACAACCATCTGATGTAGAGGTTCGAGCAGCAGTATGGGAGGCATGTGGAGACTCTGGAGCTCTGCAGTTGCTTGTTGATCTCCTTCATGTCAAGTAACTTCTCTGAACTGTCTCATGAATGTCAAATTGATCACTTATGGTTAACTATATTATATGCATAAGCTATTAATTGACTATGAGATCCTTAATAAACCTTCAGACTTGGGCTTCATAATTGTATGCAAATTCAGTGGCATTTATATTTTATACCATTCTCGATCATCAAACCAAAAGGAGAAGCCTAGATAATTGTATGAGACTTGACCTGTTACTGAATTATCTGTGTGCTAGAATGACAGATCTTGAAGAGTATTCTGGAACAGAGGACTGTGACACTGAACTGCTTGAAAAGGCATGCATTACTAATTGTCCAAAGGAGTTCAAAGGGTATGGGAATAATTTTGACTGCTGATATTGTATTTTCACTAACATTTGAATGCAGTGTTTTCTTCATGCAAAACTTAGAAGCCCTGTAAATTGCTGGTATCTTAGAGAGAAAAGTATATGGACGTTTTCTTATAAATAATGTATCAATATATGAGCTTGAGACCTCCCTTATGACGAAATGAGTTCTATTTTTGCCGCTTGACTCGAACCCTGATCACTGGGACCCAACCTTTGGATGTTTAAGACGTATTTTGAAAACTATTCATCTTACAGTAATGAATTTTCAAAATTTTATATGTTCAGTTGGTACATGGAAGAATTTTCTGATGTGGAAATTCTACTGAATGCAGAGATTTTAGTGATAAATCGGGGAGGATAATGATGAGTAGAAACACATGGTCGAGTATAGCATATCGGCGAGGGCAAAAGCAACTTACTCGTCTATTCCTGAAAGAAGCGGAGCATGCCTTGCAGCTATCATTGAGCAACACTGGTCTTGACTGATTGTGGTTCTTCTACTCGTGACTGAACACACTTTGGTAACTCGTCAGAAGTACGTCTTCTTGATTCTATTTTTTCTTGTTTCTTTTTGATAACTCCACAAAATTACAGACACATTGGTTGCAGGAGGTTGAACAAGAAGGTTATAGACAAGATTTATGAACAATGGGAAATTGCAACTTTTATTATGAAACAACACTCAGAATCTTACGAGGCACTGGGGGAGAGAATTTCTTATGTTCAACTTGACTTGGGATGACTATGTCAAATACTCTCATTTTTAGTACAAGTCTCAAGAATAAGACAAGAGCCACTTCACTCTTTTAAATTTTCAACACTAGTAACATAGGTTATGTAAGACCTACTGACTCATTAACTTTTTTAATGCTTATTACTTATTAGAGCCAATTGAAAATGTTAACCTTTTAAGTATTAGTCCTAAACAGACATCTAACCGTTCTTTAAATTTTTGCTACCTGATTATTCAAATGAATTTTTTTCCACCATTATAACTCTGTTAAACTTGAAATATAATGACCATTTTACATTTTCTTGTGATTTTATATTTTTAATCCCATACCATTCCTTATTGAATATCTAATTAGCATTTCATTTTTTTCTTCAATCACTATTAATTCTTTAGTTAGAACAATATAAATTTTGTTATGCGAATCTAGAGTTTGAGATCGAACTAGCATTGTATAACACCCAATCTAGATGGAGTTGAGGCAGGGGTCAATTTAGGGATGGCAACGGGTTGGGTTTGGGATAGGTTTGACCAAACCTACACCCGTACTCAGAAAAAATCTACTTAAAGTGAGTGGGTACTCGCTCCGCTCAAAATCCGTAGGGTACGGGTTTTACCCGAAACCTGACCAAAAAAACTATCCAAAATGCAAAAATTTTAAATGTCTAGAATTTATAATATGTAATTCTTTTATATATTGTATATAATGTATAATATATAATTATATAAATAAATGCTTTAATTGAAGATTATTTTAAAGTTTTTTGTTAAAATAATAATCATATTTAATTTACTGATTAATTTATTTTTTATATAGTATGGGTATGGGTTGGAAATGGGGCGGGTATAGGTTAACCCGCACCCGGTCAAAAAACCGAAGGGAAAATCTGTACTCGGTTTTTCCTGGGTTTTACCCGTTCCTATTGGGGGGTTAGTCGGGTACCCGTCGGGTTTGAGTTCTTTTGCCATCCCTATTGAGCTCAGTCACATAAACTCGTTGGATCCCGAGGCGAGTCCCGTGAAACAGAGGCTCGATTTGCCTCGTTTACACCTCTACACGTCGTGAGATAGGTTGATTTAAACAATTGGACCGGTTTAGAAATTCAATCTCACCCGGTTCAACCATTTGCACATAAAAGACAAAAATAAAAATAAAAAAGCGCGCGAGCGGGACATGAAAAAACCGACGAGGAGGCGTCGAAATTGGCGGTCGTTATTTCGATCCCCTTTTGTCAGAAGAGAGAGGGAAAAAAAAGCGACCGGTCGATTTTTTTTTGCTTTCTCTCTGTCTCTCTCTTTTCCAATTCCTTCTTTAGAGATCTTTCTTCTTCTTCTTCTTCCTCGGGATCGCCATTTCAATTTCTCCTTTTTTTTCATCATTTCGTGCCCTTCCACAGCACCAACCTGTGCAGCCATTTTGAGGAGGTGCCGAACGTCGTCGTTTCTTGTCGCGTCCCCTTCGTCACCTTCGTCACCAACCATTTCGAGGTACTGAGAGATCGATCGAACGAACTAACTTTTCACCAGATCGATTGCGCATGTCATTTTGATTTTGATTTGGATTCGAATCTGTTGTTTGTTGTTTGGTGAGTCGTGATTAGTTAGGGTTTAGTAATTTGTTTGGTGGTGAGTGGACAAAAATTGGGGCCACACACACATAACTTAGGTATTGTGAATTTGGATATGGAACTGTTGTTTGGTGAATTGTGATTAGTCAGGGTTTAGTGATTTGCTTGGTGGTGAGTGGGACAAGAATTGGAGCCAGAACAAGAAAATAGGAACTGTGAATTTGGTGAAGAGGGGGTCGATTATACATGTTATTTTAATTTTAATTTGGATTTGGAATTGTTGTTTGGTGAATTTTGATTAGTTAGGGTTTAGTGATTTGTTTAGTGGCGAGTGGCACAAGAATTGGGGACAGAAAAGGACAATAGGATTTGCATATTATATTGTGCATATGTATGTGGGTCTGACAAAACTTAGGGATTGTGAATTTGGCGAGGAGGTGGTGGATTATACATGTTATTGTGATTTGGATTTGAAATTGTTGTTTGGTGAATTTTGATTAGTTTGGGTTTAGTGATTTGTTTGGTGGTGAGTGGGACAAGAGTTGGGGCCAGAACAAGGCAATAAGATATGTATGTATATATTATATTGTGTATATGTGGGTCTGAACAAAACTTAGGGATTGTGAATATGGTGAGGCAGTGGTCCCTGGTAGGCCTCTTTTGATGCAATGCCTATTGTTGGAGTAATTAGTGAAATTATTATTGGCGCTCGTGCACGTCTTTAGTTGACTGTGTTTGCTGTGATTTTGAGTACCCTTTTGAATGCCTATTAGGAAACAGAGAGAGTGTACATTTTGCGACTGTTTTGGTGAATAATGAACCTGGTTTCTGTGAATGTTAGTATTAGCCTATTAGGACTGGCATTGTAGTTACTGAGCTAGTTCTTTTACTAAACGGGCTGATGATATTATTGTACTTGAGGTTGTGGTTTTGCGATTGTTTTGGTGAATAATGAACATGGTTTCTGTGAATGTTAGTATTAGGATTGGCATTGTTGTGACTGGGCTAGTTTTTCTTACTAAATGGGTTCATGATGTTATTGTATTTGATGTCCTTGAAATTGTGATTGTTCTGTATTATTTTTCTTTGGTAAACCAATTTCACCAATAAAAATACATTCCTGATAAGTTATGGTAATTAATAAGTTTAGGAAACTTCAGAATCACGTAATTTATTACCGGCACTCGTGCTCGTGCATGCCTTTCGTTGATTGTGTTTGCTGTGATTTTGAGTACCCTTTTGATTGCCTATTAGGAAATAGAGAGACCGTACATTTCGTGATCATTTTGCTGAATAATGAACCTGGTTTCTGTGAATGTTGGAATTAGGATTGGCATTGTTGTGACTGAGCTTGTTCTTTTACTAAATGGGTTGATGTATATATCTTTTTTCTTTGGCAAACCAATTTCGCCTACACATTCCAGATAATTTATGGTAATTAATAAGTTCAGTAAAACTTCAGAATCAATTGGTACTTGTTTTGATAGAAACCCTTCTTATACTGCTCTTTGGAGGCCTTAATGAAACTTCAAAACACTAATTAAAATAGCGCAATTAATAAGTAGGATAACATTCTATCATAATCAAACTTAAACTGAGCACTTATTCAGTTTTTGATACCCTATTCACACAATTATTTCCCAAAAGGGACAGACATGTCTTAATTGTCAAAACCTGTAAGTTTATTACCTAGGCTGATCAGCAGTAAGCTTGCATGAGAAATACCTTTGTTTTTTATAGTTCATCGGGTAGGGCCAGTTTGACGGAAAAAAAGAGGGTGGCAACATGATGATTGGTGGGTATATGTATATATCTTCTTTCCTAAATAGTTTTGAATGATCATTTATGGTGGAATCACACCTCTAGGCCATGTAAATAGAAGGGAAAATTGCAAAAAGGTGCCCTATTATATGACGTTTTTGCAAAAGAGTGTTGTGTTGTTTGTTAATGGCAAAAATCTGCTGTGTATTTTGCATTTTATTGCAAAATGTGTATATTTTTATTTATAAAAATGATGAAATTACCCTTGAATTTTTTTACAAAAAAATTTTAAATTTTTTTCTTCCCGTTTTTATCTTTTAACTAAAATTTGTATCATGTAATTTAATTTTTTAACTATACTGTTTTGAAGTTAAAATTATGTTATTAAAGTCCTTGTTTTCAATTTTAGGGACAATTTTGTCATTTTTTAATAAAAATACACACATTTTGTAAAAAAAAATGCAAACAATAGAACATCCTTTTGCCATTAATAAATAATACGACACTCTTTTGCAAAAGTATCATATAATATGACATATTTTTGCAATTTTCTCTAAATAAAATGATTCAGATGGGCCAACTAGCAAAATATGGTCTTGATTGAAGCTAAGTTTGGGTGACCCACAAATGAAATGAATGTTGATGGAATAAGTCTGGTCATTGAAGCCATCCTTCACCAATAGAAAAAACGCCCCGTAAGGCAGATAGGGTCTTGATTGTGCGATAAGGTGTAGGCGTCTAAGATACATAGTTGATGATGAATACACGCCCCGTAAGGCAGCCATGGCGCCACCAGCTTTGAATAATGCCAATTTTGGTGTGATAGGATAGGACAACAACCCAATAATCAAATCGAGCAGTATCGTCATTGCTTGTGTCTAGGCCACACTTCTTATCATGATTTAGGTACACCAATACATGCTTTGGTTCCGAGTGTGCATTCCTTCATTATGATCCATGATGCTTGATTTCATGTGCACGGGACGATTTTGTTTATGAGCTATCTTACAAAAACTTTTCGATTTGCATATGCAATAGAACAACTTGTTTATGAGCTAGCAAACAACAATAGTAAAAGTAAAATTTCTACTCACAAACACAACCTTGTAAGAGTACTTTAGGAAGGTCCAACTTCTTTGTAGAGGCTGTTAACATATGCAAAAATTTCATGTTGTTATATCCGACCTTAATGAACTGCTCTATGTTTCTGTGAGGGAAAATTGGAAGGTGTCTTATTGTATAACATTTTTGCAAAAGGGTGCCGTGTTGTTTGTTAATGACAAAAATGTGTTGTGTTGTTTGTTAATTTTTGCAAAATGTGTATATTTTTATAAAAAATGACGAAGTTACACCTGAAAATAAATATTTTAAAAGTTTTATGTTTTAAAATTTTAACTAAAATTTGTACGATCAATTTTGTAAGTATGCTACTTTTTAGTTAAAATTATTTTTTTAAAATTATGTTGTCTTAATTCTTAATTTCAGGAGTAATTTTGTTATTTTTATAAAAATACACACATTTTGTAAAAAAAATGCAAACAACACAACGTCTTTTTTGCCATTAACAAATAACGCAACACCCTTTTCAAAAGTGGTATATAATAAGTGGTATATAATAAGACAATTTTATACCGTTTTCTCTTTCCGTTAACTCTTAGATCCTTAGTTTTGTCTTAACTCACTAATGAAGATCAAAACTAGCATGCATAGACATGCCAGGATAGTTATAGACAAGAAACATGTGGAATACCCTTGAAAATCACAATATACTTTCAGTACGTACACCATTAGTTCTTGTCAGGATAATTCGAGCTGTTATAATGGAAATGTGTCGACCACCACGCGAAGCGACGAATATTGGACGTCGTTTCCAAGTCAACCACAGTTCTTAGTACCATCCCTAGAAATTTACAGGGTATGATATTGGTAGGGTATGGTGGAGAAGATAGTGGAAATTAGATGAGAACTTTTTCTTGGTTTGGGCATGTGGGTGTACAATTCTGGTGTTGGGATTGGGTCCTCAAATTAGTAACTCAGTCCTTGATCTGAATGGAATCTATTTGGTCCATTGAGTACTAAACTCTTATCTTGTTCTTAGAGGCCACTTCACTAGCTTGTTCTTAAGGTGGTGATTTTGATAGCAATAGCAATAGGTATAGGTATGGCAGCTTTGCTCATGTGGTGTTTGAACTCAGAATGTGAAAATGGAAAAGCAGTAGCAGGTTTGCTCTGTAACGTGACAGTTTTGTAAGGGAATACTATGTAATTTGTTAATAACAAAAATGTGTTGTTAACCTGGTTTGTTTCGTGTAAAATGTATGTATTTTTACAAAAATGACAAAATTGCCCTTTGGATTATTAATTAATTTAAAAAATAAATATTTTAAATATTTTTATTTATTTTATCTTCCAACTAAAATTTGTGCAATCAAATTTTGTAATTTAGATTTTTAGTTAAGTTTTTTTGAAGTTAAATAGTACTTTAAAAAAAATCTTAATTCTTAATTTTGGAGGCATTTTTTTGTAAGAATACACATGTTTTGCACTAAAAAACCAAGTTCATGTCACATTTTTGGAATAATCAAAGTACACGGCACACTTTTGCAAGAGTTTCATAGTATAGAGTAGAGTGTTAATCCTCGGTCAATCACCGACTAATTCTCGATTAATTACTGACTAGTCCCCAATTAACCTTATGTTAGGTTCCAATTGATCCTTGAATCTAACTAATCTCCGATTAGTCCTCAGAACGCTCTCTCCATCTCTTCTGACTAGCGCCTAGCTTTTTCTATTTCATTGATAATAATTATCTTGGAACATGCTATGAACTTGTGGTGTACTTGAGGTAGCAAAGGCTAGGACTAGATAAGTATGATTACATTCTGTAAGTTAAAGTCAGCATGTGTTTGGAATATAATAATGAGGAATTTTTCTTGTGTGTGAAGGCAAGTTAGAAACAAAGAGGGTATACACATTACACACACAGAGCTTTGGAGTCTTTTTCTATTGTTTAATCTTCACCTTCACTTTCTTAATAAACATCTCCTTTGTTCTGATCCTTTTCTTAGATCATATCTGATATGTTTTTTTCTTCTTTCTAATTTAGCTTCCATTACTCTTATCCACAAGTCAGTCGGATTTCTTTTATTAGCAAATCAAAAAAACCCCATGTTCTGGACTGATCTTCGAAGAACTTTGTTGTGTTATCGTTTCACCCCCTGTCAGTTGAGTTTTATCTCAGCCGAATCCACAGAGTGAAATTGTTTTCTGTTTTGTAATTCTGCAAAAGACCTAATTTCTAATAGCTCTCTTTTACTTCATAACCATTCAATACTTGTATGCATTTGACTACTTTGCAGTTGAGTTTATGAATATATAATTTTTATGAGTTTGCAATGTGTTTTATCAAGCAACACTCTTCTTTGTTGCATTGGGTGTCAAAAAAAAGATAGAGCAGATGTAACAATGTCAATAGAATGATGATTCTCTTAAAGTTGCTCAAAAGTGATATTGATATTTTATTTGAATTATGATTGCAAGACAATGACTCAGTTACATTGTTTGCATTTGTACTTGCTGATAATCAAGTTGCTAGGATCTAATGGCAATACATATAATATATAAAGATATTATGGCTAAACGAGTGTAATTAGGGACTAAATTAGTGTATAATACAAAAATATGATAAATTAGATTTTAATTAAAAATTTAAATTTAATGGATGGAAATGGTTTCTAGTTTTTATTATGAAGATTGTTTCTTTTTACCTGATTTTCCCTATATATATACATTGTGAAAACAATAATTGAGTGTGAAGGTAAAATTAATGGGTTAGAATTAAAAGACTTGAGAGGCATTGTTTACCATATAACAACATAATTATATTCCTTTCTTTGCCATTGAAGTGAATTGATTGCCATTTAAATTTTTTATGTGCTCACTGTTTACCATATCAACTGCATAATGATTAATGATGTTCCATATATTTGTTATTGCTCCTCTACAATCATCATAAAGACGATTCCCTGATCTTGTGTTCACGTTGGTAAATCTTGAGAATCAATCGTATAATACTTATTTTATTAATAATCGTGGGTGAAGTGGCAGAAATTTCATGCAATAAACATGTAAGTTACTTATGGAAAAATATATCGAATTCGATGAAGACCCGATGTTCCCAACCCTATCAATAATGGACCCCCTTAAAATTTACAGATTATGAAATGGGTAAGACATATTTTCACAGGAATTTCATAGAGTCAGGATGGGGTTGGGTGACTCATGTTCGCCCCATACCCGATACACTAAAAAATAGTATTATATGTTGATTAATTACATATTTTCGGGGAGAGGATTTTCTTGGGATCGGGGTGAGCAACTCACCAGCCCCGTACCCGATACACTAAAAATATAAATAAAAATTATTATATATTGATTATTTATATAATTAAATGATTACATATATTTTTTGGTGCGTGGATCGGGGAATCCGTTTCTGTCACAGATTCAAGTAGGGAGGGTGACCGGATATTTTCTTTGGGACGGGGATTACTAAAACCGTCATGTTGTCATCGCAGGTGGCTGGTTCGAATACTAATATTGTTGATATATTGATATTTAATTCTTGCTGATAAAAGAACTCGTATAATACTGTTTTGATATTGCCCATTGACTTGTTAGATTCATCAGCATATGTTATTTTTGTCCTGTTGAATGTAGAATCTGTAAACACATTTCTTATTCCATTTTGATGCCAATTGAGATTTTTTCATTGACTTGTTGGAGTCATTCATCAACATGTGTTGTGTAGAATCTGTAAGCTTATACCAACTCTATTGTCGTGTTGTCGAAGTCAACTCTGGGCATTGATCTGAATAATCTGATTGTTCCTCTCTCTCTCTCTCTTTTTGTAGGCCAAAACCTCCAATGAGCCGCAGTAATTGACTGTGAGAGCTTCTAATTAGCTTTAGCAATAATGCCTCATGATACGATCCACAGCATGTTTGTTCGTAGGTGCTCCAAAGTCTTCGTATATATACATATATGTACTCGCGCCCGCTATCGAGTAAGTGATTTTCCGTCTTTTATGTCATCATAGAAAATTGCTTAAATTTTACATAGATCAAAATAATATGCCTTGAAAAACTTGTATCCGTCTAAAATTTTCTGATTTGTCCTATTAATTTTTGAAGGTCTCGTCTGCCCAACTAGTTTGTATTCGGGTTATAAAAAAACAAATTTTACTTTAGTGACATTATATGTTTCATTTTGAGTATGTTTGGATCCTTAAATCTTATTCAATTAGATCATAAATTCCCTATAATTAGGATTTTCCAATAGTTGATGTAATAGTTTAGGATTTTCCCTATGTTGGGTTGACTGTTATTGTTATGTTAGTCATTAGTCTTATGAAAAACTTAATATGATCAGCGAATTGTTAATTTTATTAGAAAGCTTTTAATCAGACTAAATCAAGATAAAGAATCAAAATTGACCCAAAATAATAATTAGAATCTTATTAAAATAGAAAACGAGTTTGCTCGCGTGCTTATCAAGCCTTGTATAAAGTTCGAGCTTGGTTCGTTTATTAAACGAGCCTAACTTGAATGTTAAATTCGTCTTGAGCTCAATTAATATAACGAGACCCAATCGAATATATAACAAATCAAACTCAAAAAGCTCGACCAGTATTCATTCATGTATATTATATAGGTGCATAATCTTGTGTGAACCGTGCGAATCCACGGGAGCGCGACATGTTGCGCTGCGCGTGTTGACGTAGCGTGGCGCTGACTCGAAAAAAAAACTTTTTTTTCTTTCAATCCCTCGTAACACCACTCCCTCGGAAAACACTTTTCCCTTTAAGTTATAGAAAAATACTCGCCATTGACACATAACACTCTTATGTTAGTTTTCACACAACTTTTAATTCTCATTGAAATGCACCCACACACACACACACACATATATAGAGAAGAAATCCGTTACAAACCAAATTTGGGTATCCGAACTGTAGAACATAAAGTGCAATGTAGAACGTGTAATTAATGTAAAGTTGTAGAACGTGATGGACTCGCACAAAATTGAAGAATCATGTGGAATGTGTAGTGCAAAGTTATAGAACGTGATGGACCCGTAGAACCTTTGAATGTGCGATGTAGAACCTCTCCACCACGTGTCACACACTACGTACAGATCCACACTAATCCAACGGTTGTAGAACGTTCGATGTTCTATAGCCGTTTGTAGTTGAAGGCGCCTATAT
>JAYMTP010002903.1:0-18339 GCA_036897365.1 Geranium brycei
AGCAGGTAGAGTCGTCCTTTGGGATGATTTTGGGGCAGGCATAGGCTCCACCACCCTCACTGCCTTGTAGCTCTTACACCCCAATATCCCACCTCCCTTCCTCGGCGTCGTCGTCTCCGACACCCTCTTCTCGTCGTACTCCATCCCGTTCCCCGACAAGTCCGCCGCGCTCGCCGTCACCACGCTCCACTCTATGCTCGCCTCGCTCGGCTCGTACGCCGACGCCGGCGTCCCGCACCCTCCGTACCTCTGCTCGTTTTGGCTCGATATGTTCTCTATCTCGAACAGGTCCGAGCTCGCGTCGCTCTCTATCTCGTCCTTGATGCTCTGGCTCTTCGGCACGGCGTCCCACGTCAGCATCGACAGCTTCCTCTCGATGTTCAACAGCACGCGGTGGTGGTCGCTGTCGTGGTCGTCTGCTGGTTTCTTGACCTTGTTCGACCCGAACACCTCCAGCGACACCCTGGGGACTTCGAGCCTGTGGGAAATAATGGATTCGGACATGTTGGATGAGCTGGCAATGCTGACGGGGCTCTGGAGGACGAGAGGCTCGTCCTGCTTGGGGTGGTGGTGAAACCTTGGGAGGGACTGTTTGGTCCCGTCGAAGACAATGAGCTTGGGATCAATCTGACACACCTCGGACTTCCTTACGGGTTTTCGGACAATGACGGAGTCTTTGTCGGAACAGGAACGGCCGTAGCAGCCGATACCCGAAAAGAAGCTGTTGCTGCTGCTTGCCTTCTTTCTCAGCATGAGAGCGCTCTGGCTGTTCCAGCTGCTTCCTTCCGAGCTCACGCTCGGAGTAGTTCTAAAGTTATTGCGTTGTTGTTTGCTTCTTCTGTTTGGGGTTTGGGTCATCACCTGATCACCTTTCATATTGTAGCCAAGCTTTCTTGCACTTTCATTAATGTTTTCATAGCCTGCTACTCCCATGTTATAGTATCTTTCGGCATCGAACACCCCCAGCTCCTCGCTAGTCTTGGCTCTCCGCGGAGTTTCTAGCCCTCTGGAAGGGACGGGAGAAGGAGGAGTAGGGGCTTGGTCGACGGAGAAGTTCTCTCCGACCATGCTGAGGTAAGAAGAGAAGGAGACGTCCCGGAGATGGGTTCGGTCACCGTCCATGATTTGCAGCCCAAAAATAGGGAGTAAAGGTAGCAAAGACTTTTGGTTTTGGGGAAAATATGGGAAGGAAAAAAGGGAGTTGGGGAAGATGGTAAAGTGAGTTGCAACAACTAGTAGTACTAGTAGGAGAAGAATGATGGTGTTGAGGGAGTGGGAGATGGCTTATTTTGTGACTTATTTAACACCCATTGCTATAAATAAACTTTGTGTGGCCTCTGCAGGATAGAAGGATATACGGGTCCTACCTGTTCCTGCCTTGATTGGTGGTTTGTATGTATCCTCTCATAAATGGATTTTCAATGGACAAGTGACATTCCACATTTGTTTGTTTCTCTTGCTATACTTGTACAAACTTAAACCAACTTGTAATCTTCTAAATGTCGTCATTAGTCACAACTTTCGGGGGAAGTTGTGGATAACTCTGATTAAGTACACAATTTTTGCATTTAAAAGTTCTTAATTGAGCGATTGTTTTTGTATTGACACAACTAAGTCATGTCATTATCTCACAGCATTTTTATGAAGACCTATGACGTTGGGTGCACTCATACGACTTGTGTCCAAGGTTTCCACAGACAAAACACGATATATTTCTTAGTTTCTGGATTGAACTCGACAGTTTGTTAAAGTTGTTGTGTGACTTCTTCTGGATGGAGCCCTTTTTCTGGTAGTCGCTAGCTTTTTCTTTGCCATTGAATTTATAAATATTAGACGGACCACCCGACTCCAGAGTGTTAGCTTTAACAGTGTGAGTCGGCGTGGAGTCTACTTTGTCCATCAGCCGGTTCGCTTCTTCAGCCCTCATGCAACTGATTAACTCTTGAAGTGAAATGTTTTTCTTCTTGTGTTTCAGATAATTTTGGTAGTTCTTCCAAGAATGCGGGAATTTCTCGAGCAGCACATTTGCGAGAAACATCTCGCAAATCTTCATTCCCTCATTTACGAGGTTGGCCGACAAGATCTCGTACTCATGAATTTGCTCCATGATCGGTTTGCTATCCACCATGTGAAATGCGAACCATTTCCCGACCGCATATGTTTGCTTCCTAGTGTCGTACGCGCCATACTTCTTCTCGAGCAAGCCCCAAATAGTTTTAGCTGATTTGTGCACAACAAACAAATCAAATAACATGTCCGTCATATGAGTTAGTATATGGTACCGGACAGTTTTGTTATCTTTTTCATATTTTTGAATATCATCTTGGTTGTTCCTTATTACTTCAGCTAATGAGGGATCATCTTCTAGTTCAGCGACATTTATCTCAACAGGCATAGGGGAAGCATGCAAAATAATGTAATCGATTTCAAATTGTTCAAAAATCATTAGCAGTTTCTGAGACCAACGACGGTAGTTCATACCATCGCCATCGAGAGGCTCAAGTCCAGACAAAGCAAGGTTCATGTTCAAACTAGCATGCAAAGCCATCCTAAGTTGTATAAACCGAGTAGGAAGTATTACTTTCCAATTGTAAGAACCTTGTGTGCCTGGTTTGCGAACCAATGAGTTGGATCAGAACAATGATGGTGATGTTGCCCGAGGCTTGAGTCCAATGGAACCACAGAGCTAAAATTGTAATGTGGTGTGGCAGGTGGAATCACTGACCTGAAAACAATTCTGACGGGCCGAGGTGGCAATCAAAGACCGGCTACCCCCTCAAGTATTACACAGTAGTACCTCTATATTGCGTTCAACCGCAATATAGAAGCTTGAACGAGTATGGAACAATCTCAGGTGAAGAAGAGATAATGGAAAGTACTGTCAGTCCAAATGTCAAGAAGACGAAGAACACTGGACAAATAAAGCTAGAGAATCGAACTCAGCGAACTCAGAAGACCTAAGATTAAAATGAAGTAGTGTACTATTTTGAGTGGCAACCGAAATCGTAAATTGAATTCTACCAAATGAAAGAGAAAGAGCTCACATTTATAGAATTCTTGAAAAGGGTATTTTTAGTAAAAATAAAAACAATCAAGAGTGACGTTGAGAGAAGCGGAGGTGCGACCGATTCGTCCTAAACTCAAGCCCATCATCGAACACATAATAAAACTGAAAGGCGACAACTTCTCATTCATTCTATTTCTGGTAGAGGAGAAAGTTAACTGCCTGTAACAGAATAAAATAAAACTTTTCTTTTGTTTTAACTCTTTGCACGACTCACGTAACGGTGTTTAAAAGTAAATGAGGGAGTGCTTAATTAATGGCATAAAATTCATTCAATTTTTCAATTAAATGTTTCTTCATAACCGCTTAAAATTAGGATTAATTGCAAATAATATCGGTCTATTAATACATTTTTATAACTGTAGCCGTGTACAACTTTAATTTTAAAAAGTAATGGTCAAATACCCAATTTGCTCTCAATAAAAAAATAAAAAATGAAGACCGAAGAACAATGTTCTTCTTTTCCTCGTTCTCGTTCTGGGTTCTGGGTCTTTCCCTCCGGCAAGCTCACGGTGGTCGACGGCGACGTGTTCGGCCTCCAGAAGCTCGACTCAACCCTCAATCGCGGCCGGAACCTCCTGTTTCGAGGAGATACGACCCACGGCTCAACCCTCTTTGCTGAGCAACATAACGCTCCGGAATTGACCTCCAATTCTGAGTCCAATCTCTCGCCGGCGGCAAGAATAGTCAACACGGAGAGTCGGTGGGGGATTAATCACACCGTCTTCGGGTTATGTGCTCACAGTTGGGTTCGACCTAGGTGAATCGAATTTTTGATTTCAATCTCAATCTCAACTTTGAAAATCAATTCTACTGTAATCGATGTACGAAAAGTGGTTTGTGGAACTACAAATTTCAAAAGGCACAATGCTCTTGCTCTTGATTCAAAATTGATGTACAGATTTGGGAAAATTTGAACATGGAAAATTGGTTTTTTTTTTTATGTTGTTGAATTTCTACTGTTGAGAAAATTGGTTATATACGTTTATCGTTGTTATGTTAACGCCTTATTCGTGTCCCGGTTCTCCGATTTTGAGATTTCGATCGATTCGACAGCATTGCTAGCATGAGCTTCGTACCAAAACTCTACTGCGGGTTCACAAATCCAAGGTTCTCCGATTTTAAAGTTGAACATATCTTCGATTTCTTCTTGTCGGTGGTGGATTGGTGTTGGGGCGAGTCATGGAGAACGGGACGGGGGTCGCTGGAGGTGTGGTCGGAGCACTCTGATTGCTCATAGTTATGAAATTGTGTAATTAACAGTAGAGCGAAAAAATGAGTTCAATGTTACATGTTTGAAAATTTAAATGATATTTTTAAGGGTATTTTGGTAATTTCACACTAAATTTAACAGAGTTACGGATGATGACACGTAAAAATAGTCTATCGTATTGAATTGACTCTTAAAATAGTTCACCGTAGTGACATGTAAATGTGTCATAAATAACAAAAATAACTCTTCAACGAAAATAACTCTTCTCAGTTTAAATTCCACATTTTTCTTCTTCTCGGCTAACTATAGGACAAATTATGGAACTGCATGTCAAAAATAGTTGGCTGGTGAAGTATAAGAACTAGCTATCTCGAACTCGTAAAAAATGACTGAATCTTTTTATTGCATATATTTTTTAAACTTTTAATTTTAGTGGTATATGTTACAATTATTTAAGAATCGTAACTTTTAATTTGTACATAGAATACGTACATATAATTCACGTAATCCAAAATTGAGTATTTATGTTCTAAAATTAAGCTCAAGTTGACAAAATATCATAATTTAATCTTTTTTATTTACTCGCCCATTTTATGACATATTTTGAATATCGTCTGTGTGCCCTAAGCGTTGAAATTGTTCAGCCCGATCTCATCTCCATCAAAAATAAAGGCACAAGATGTTTATCATATTCAGATATATGTACTATATATGATACTATGATATTGTCATGTGAGGAAACATTATTTCAGTAGATAAATGGACAGCATATACAGTGATTATGAGAAGTCAAGTTTAGGATCAGCAATGGAGTGTCCAATTCATCATTAACTGATTGTTGGTTGGCATTTCTTGCAATAATTGACTCAAAAATAAATGCTTGTTTTGGTATATTAATTGTGGCTCAAAATACTTTTGTATCCACAGCTAACAGTTTGTATTGCATGGCACTGACATGGAAATTTTTTAATTTAGGTGAACCTAACTATACATTTGTTAGAATTTTATATTAAGTAAATGGAACTAAATAGTAGAATTGCTACTTTTGAACATTTTTTTCTGACAGTGTAAAGAACAAGAATTGCATATCTAATGTTACTCCAAAAGAATATAGGGTGTTTGTTTTCTACATAAAATTCTGTAAAGTTAACTAAGAATGAACAGCAGATTGAGTTGTTCGGGAAGGAGATGTGGAGTTTTTTTCACCTGCAACCCAATACTCTTTGACGGCGAATAGTATTTTCTCGGTGAGAAGAGGGCCATCTTCGTGATCCACCATTTTTGTCCTCCATCGCATTCCTTTCACGAGCCTGTTTACCTTGCTCAGCACATTAGCTTCATCTCGCAATATGACGGTACCTTCTGGGCGCAGGATTCGGTCCATTTCTAGTAGAATGTCTTCTGTGCTACACCTGCATCACCTCATACACTTCAATATCAATTTGTATTTGCCAGAATATGAGTATGTTCCGGGGCCTACTTATCCTTGTACAAGCTGAAAACACCATTTCCATGAATCAGGTCATATGTTCTAGGATATGTTGAGAAGGCTTCACACCTGAGATACAAAACGGTAACAGCCACATCATCTACAAATTATTCACCATTCAATAAAGCAATACTATACGATAAAATGATCACAACTGCTAATGTACAGTCATTGACATCCCTTAAGTACAATCTTCCAGAGCCACAATCAATAAAAAGACTTGTTGATTGGAATAAAACTTATTTCAGGCTACACGGTCCAAAATTCTCTAGGTCATACAAAATGACAAGGAGAAACTAATTAAGCCATCCACTCCAAATACTATATATACTTAGAATGCTGCACAAGGAGCTGTAATCAAGGAACGGAAAATTAGGGTAAGTGAAACGGGAATGCTAACATAATAAGATGTGCAGATAAACTTATATATAAGCAGGATTGCATACCTTGTTAAATTATAACTGAAACCTTATTGTGATTCAGGATATAGAAGAGAACTTTTCATTGCCTAGATTCAGTAATTTAGGAGTGATCAATGATGTGGAAGAAAGAAGTTTAAGATTCAGGCTAAATATGATGTTCAATCATGAAGCTAATGACTCCAAAAATTCAGAAGCCTTAATAAAG
The DNA here is from genome assembly GCA_036897365.1 of Geranium brycei. NCBI lineage: Eukaryota > Viridiplantae > Streptophyta > Magnoliopsida > Geraniales > Geraniaceae > Geranium > Geranium brycei. The sequence continues at coordinate 6,394 of JAYMTP010002903.1, forward strand.
AAAGAGAAAACAGTGCACGACAGGATAATTCTCCTGATCATTGAAAGTGTTGTGGTTTGTTAAATCTGCATCATCAACAAAGCTAGTATTGGTAAAGGAGCACAATAATGACAAAAGAGACGATAAATTACCAGTCATGATATATGCCAATCAATCCACGCTCAAATATAGCACCCAAAGTATCTCTTTCTGCTATGGTTGGCATAACATTGATAACCCACAATTTGGGAGAATCCAATGCAGCGGCAAAACTTCCGAAACCAGCATTCATGTCCATGATGTTCCTGTACCTTCCCGAGTCAAGTATCTTGTTTACCCTCTTATAAGCATTCACGTGCTTTTTCCATATCTTGTTGTCCTCCCGGTACATTTCGAGAGATACTCCCGAGATGGATCTACTAGATATTCTGATAGGGATAGCATTGAGCCTCTCTGGGTATGGCTTCCACGCCGCGGCAAATTCTGCTGGACTCACATTTGCAGGGTAAGGAGTTATGCATGGCTCCATTTTACTGTACCTATATACCACCACAAGTCGTACATTTTAGAGAAGCACGAAAATCAGATTAGTTCACCACTTTGACGTATAACGATTTGATATACCAGACGTCATCTGGATTCATCAATATACACATCCTGCGCTCAGAAGCCTGCTCGTGGCAAGAATCATAGCTCTCTCTTTTTCTCCAAATGGCAATTTCGCCCTGTTCATACTTTTTCTCCCAGCAAAGGAGTTGTGCTATCTCTTCAATCTGTGTCTGTTGGTGTTCAAGCTCTTCTTTTGGACGCTGCCATGGCATGTAATTGTTCTTCCAGTTGATAGGAGGACCAGAGAGAATCCAGTAGCCACCAGGTTTAAGGACTCGATCGACTTCCATCATGTACATTCCACCTATAGATGTCAGATTGTGATGTTCTTGTCAGTACCGCACATATAGGATAATATATTCATAAAGTAGCTAAAGCTAACCTTACCATTTGATCCCCATGGAATCAAGCAGCGAGAGCAGTGAGCCATGTCAAATGCTCTTGCAGGATAAGGAAGCTTAATAGTTCCAAGGACACCTATAACTGCAGGCACGCCTCTCTCCAGAGCAAATTGAATTTGTGCCTCGTGAGAGTCTCTGGGTGCAATTGATAAGGCCAAAACATTTCGTTGCAACAGGTATGCACCCCAACTTGCAACCTGAGCATTGCCATCCATAAATCAACTTGGACAAGGAAATAAATATACCATAATGGGAATACAATATAACATTATGTAAACAAGCACAAACATATGTAAGCACATTAAAGGCGGATAATCCACAATTCTAGGTCATGCAGTGTCGAGTAAATGAAAGGAAAGAGAAGTATGTTGGTACCAGAATAAGAGTTAACTTACTCCACATCCAGTGTCGAGTGCGGTTCTGACAGTGCCATTATTTAACGGAATCACAGAAGCAATTTCATCGAGATAAGCATTTGCTCCTTGAGGAAACATTGTCCCTCCACCTGGGAACCTAAACACTTTCCCTTCATATCTAACCCAATTCTGAACAGCCTTCTCAACTGTCAAGCTCTTGTAAGGCGCATTTGCATACGGAACATAGTCACGACTCTTGGGCCACAGAAATGGTGTCACATATCCCTTGGGCGCTGGTATTAGGCAGCGCAGCTTCATATCCTCGGGAGGACAATGTCGCTCTCTATAGTTCATATTTTCCCGGGGGAATTTCATGGCCCGCGCCTGGTCTTGGCAGGGGGTGTAATCAACGTAGTGATCATCACATGGCTGAAACTGCTTTACTTGTAATTTAGAGTCGTTTCCAGCATCAGACCCGTAATTGGTCTCGTAATTCAGGTTTTTAAGGATAGTGCAGTCCGCCTGTTTGGTGATCTGCACAGCAATGCTGTCGCCTTTACCGAAACCACTGCGCTGCCACGCACCCAACAGATAGAAGAAACAACACAAACCAGCCATCAAGAAGATAGACATTGAACTCCTCGTCTTGGTATCTGCTGGATGCCCTCTCGCCATCACCACCAACAGATTGATTCAGTATCTGCAAGGAATCATCATCATCTCTTTCTGTATAAACATAACCTATCCAAGGAGAGAAACCCATAATCACTCCATCCACCAAAATGAAAACATAAAATTGATTCATGTCCTAATTAGACCATTAAGATCTCCAAATTTTGGACATTTAGAAAGTGGGTATTGGATTAACCTTAAAATCAACCACATGAACAGCAAAGAAGCACATAAATAATCATGAAGCATAACTTGTGGGAAACTCTTCCCCAAATCAAATTCAACATTGTCATTGTGCTTCCCTTCCCTTTCAAATCAATCACCAATTAAAAAAATAAACGTCTACCCAAAAAAGGCAGAGCCGGAAATTGAATTCGTGGATGACCCATGTTCCTGAAAATGCACATGCACAAGTACATGCAAAATGAAAAATGAGACTTACAGATGCCAGAAACGCAGAGGAGGGCAAGATCAAATGTTAGGCATGATTGAGGATTTGATGAGAAGAAGAAGGAACGTTGAGAAGAAGAAGAAGATGAAGTGAACGATCCGTATGGTGATTTTGGAGAGAGAGAGAGAGAGGGTGAGTGTTGATACTCACTCTTTCACGCCCAATCAGAACCCGACACATGGGTTTCATAACAGTCAATTTCATGGAAAACATTCTTAATTCTAAACATGTACTTCGTCTGCCTTTTCTTTGTTTTTCTATTTTATTGTTACTGGTTCATCGCTCGTTCCACATAAGTGTTATTATCATTTAAATTTAAACTACATACAGAAACTTTTTTATAACATACAGAAAACATTTAATTTAATGAATGATGTAAAAAGTAAATTGAAATAATAACAAATTTATATCGACAAACATAGGGGAGGGCAAGGTTCCAGAACCGGACCAAACTCGATCGGTTAGAATCGGATTTGACCCTTAGGTTCTTTAATTATTGTTCAGTGGGGTTCTACTTAGGTAGAACCGGTTTGTTTTTTTATTTATTTTAAATTTAGGCTTGATTTGTGAGCCGAATTTGAGTCCAATTTATAGTAAAAAAACAATAAATTTGCAACTATAAAAAATACCTACTAAAATTGAATGTTAAGATTTAGGATAATGTACACAAAGTCAACTCAATTATAGCCCAATTCCACATAGCTATCTCCAACTTCAAAAGTAGACATTTAGCTACTTCAAAACAGACACATGTTAAATATTTGAATATAGATTGTTAATTTTAAAGAGAAAAACAAATGTCCTTAGTCAGACTTCAAATCATTCCCAATAACCATCGATTTTTCCTCGATTGGTCCCTTTTCTTCTCCAGCGGCACAATCCTCCGATATGGCGGTTCTTCGGCGACCATTGGGTCATGGATCTAGTGGTTGCTCGAAGATGGATTTGGTAGAAGATTCGTCTGATTTCCGAGAGAGCGAGAGAGACCGTGGAGTGATGAATTATAAACGAAAAATGGTAAATTATCGAGATTCAAAGGTTTCAAGGCACAATTCAGATTCTAATACACTTCATCATGCCAACTACATCATTAATATACAAACACATGTGAAAACGGGAAGATCCTTACATGACAAAATTATGTCATTTATGTTTTCTATTGCCGATTGGCTTCTGGATCCATTAAATCTATGATGTTTTGCTGTCAGTGGGTTCTGTGAACCCATTGAATTGAGATTTGTATCCAATGGAACTGTACATCTAAGAAAATCAGAGAATTTTTTTTCCAATGGCTTGAATTGAAAATTTAAAGTATGACTAAGGACATTTTTGTATTTTCACTTTAAAAATTAACTGTTTCCATCTCAATATTTAACATGCGTCCATTTTAAATCACTTTTGAGTGTCCACTTTTGAAGTTGGGATAACTATGTGTAACTATGCAAACCTAAGATTGGTTACGAAGACCTAGGGGTGTTCATCGGGTCGGGTTGGGTAGACCCGACCGAGTTTGGGTTCACCAGACAAGGGTCGGCTCTAGAAAAACAGACCCAAGACTCGACTCGGAAGAGGTGTCGGGTGGTCGAGTTTGGGTGTAGTCGGGTGTTGGGTGAGTCGGGTTGAGTCGAGTACAACCCAACTCACCCGATGGGCCCAAAAAATTGAGCCAATTACAATTGAAATAAGAGTTAACCCAAAATCCAAACCCTAACCCTAAACCCCCATTTAGAAACTCTTACTCAAAATTGAAATCAATTCGAATTTGAAACCCTCAATCCCAAATTAAAATTGTAATTGGAACCATTAATTGAACTCTAATAGGGATAAAAGGTTTGACCTATTTTGTTAACTGGGTGTCGGGTGAGTACGGTGACTCGGTGGTTTCGTAAATGTCATCCGAGACTCGACTCGACCTCTGTCAGGTTGGGTCGATCCAACCCATTTCCCACATGATTTTGTCGGGTCTCGGGTCAATCGAGTTTAGGTCGGATTGGGTTGTCGGGTGAGTCGGGTCCCAGGTAAAAATGGACAGCCCTACGAAGACCACATGATCTGTGACGACTCACACACCAAACACATCATAAGTTTTAGATATTAGATTTGGAATCAACCTCACTTCTCTGTTGTGGAATCGATCTGAGAGTTGTCGTGGTGGTGATCAATCGGTCTTGGCTCTTTTGGTATGTGAGTTTGCATGTTGAAAATAAGGCAAGACTAGAGGTGGGAGATGGATCAACCACATCAAAAGGGGTTGATGTGTTCCTGGTCGTCGGTCGAATCCAGCGAAACTGGTTGTAGCCGTCGAAGGTTGAATCCAGTGCCGACGAACGCAATAGGAGGGTTGGAGAAGAAGTCGGCGAGGAACACGGTGACTGAGGAGAAGCTTGATCGGAAAAACACCTCAAAATCCAAACAATAACATGATTTGAAAATTTGAAGTTGACCAAAGACATTTTGTATTTATGCTTTAAAAATCAACAAATTTTATTTAAATATTTAACGTGTGTTCATTTCGAATCTCTCCGTGTAGCTAAGAAAACTATTTTAAAATTAAAGATTAATAAGTGAAACTGATCCTCAGTTAAAGTCCTAAACAAAGTCAAATACCAAAGATGTAAGAGTCCTACACAAGAGAAGCATGGTTATTGCGACAGTTATGTTTCAAATTAGGTATGGAATAAGAATAGAAAAATCAAATAACGACAAAATGGTCCAACACCATCAACCCTATTAACTCGGCCACCGTCACAACTCCTGGCCATCCTCTGATCCTCCAAGCCAACCATGGCGGCTACGCACATCTTCTCCGACACCCCTTCGCTTCCCAAAACCCTATCGCGCCCTCTCCGTCAAAACCCATTTTCTCGAGTCTCGTTTCTATCCCTCAAACGCACCCAGAAACCCCTCTCCCTCAGAGCCGTCCTCTCCGAGAACCCCACCAAAACCCCTGACCAGACGACCCATTTTCAGCATTGTTTCTCCAAATCCTCCGATGGGTTTCTCCACTGCGAGGGCGTTAAGGTACAGGATGTTATGGATTCTGTCGAGAACAGGCCTTTCTACTTGTACAGTAAGCCTCAGATTACCAGAAATGTCGAGGCTTATAAGGATGCTTTGGAGGGGTTGCGCTCCGTTATTGGGTATGCCATTAAGGCCAACAATAATTTGAAGGTTTTGGAGCATCTGAGGCAGCTTGGTTGTGGGGCTGTGCTGGTTAGTGGCAATGAGCTGAGGCTGGCCATCCGAGCTGGGTTTGATCCTACCAAGTATGTGCTCTCATTCAATTTGAAATAATGATCATGCCTCATCTCATCTCATCTCATCAAACTGTAGTGACTTTCTTTCATGTGTAATATTTTCATTTGGTTAATAATAGGTCCATTTTTAATGGAAATGGAAAGCTTTTGGAGGATTTGGTTTTGGCCGCCCAAGAGGGTGTCTTTGTCAATGTTGATAGTGAATTTGACTTGGAAAATATTGTAGCAGCTTCGAGAATTGCTGGCAAGACAGTTAATGTTTTGCTACGAATTAATCCAGATGTGGACCCTCAGGTACATTGCTACTTAGTTTCAAGGAAATGCTTACCTCTCATAAATTGTTAACAAAGAAAACAATGCTAGTAAACTTCATTGATCACTAACAGTAGCTCGTGAGTTCAGTATAATTGGATACACTGTGTTTACAACTCATGACCAGTGCAACTTAACAATCTTTTGGGGAATAAGAAATTAGGTTTCATAATTTGCAAGCACTAGCAAAGATGAAAATGTTATGAAACTTCGTAAATTAGGAAAGCAATCCATGTGTAGTTCAATACACTTATGTGGCGGTTGCACAGTCCATATGCTACGTGACAATCTTTAGTGGATGATAAAATTTAACCATATCTACTTTATCCATGGTAATACTGCTAGATTATACTATATGCATTATGATATGAGTGATAATCAATCGAAAATAGCCTCTTATTTGTTATAAATGATTCTATGTTTCTCACACCAGATGTGGTTTGTATCTGCATTATGTTGACAGGTACATCCCTATGTTGCCACTGGGAATAAGAATTCCAAATTTGGTATTAGAAATGAGAAGCTACAATGGTTTCTGGATGCAGTGAAGGCACATCCAAATGAGCTGAAGCTTGTTGGGGCTCATTGCCATCTTGGGTCTACGATAACCAAGGTATTTTTAAGGTTCTCGTAGACTACAATATATTTGCTATTTGTTAAATCTAGTACAAACAATGCTGGGAGCTGTTCAGAAGCTTGAGATAGCCACGGTGCAGTTATGAACTAATATGGCCGTGTGTTGTCCATTGACTTGAACATACTTTGATGTTTTTTGTTATGAAGTCTCATTACTGATTCTGAAGGTACATTGCAAGTTATATCTTTGTGTATGTTGCTATCCAGCAATTGTCAAGTGTGTCAGATCTATGAGTAGGACTTGTCAATTTGTACAAATGACCTAAACAATTAGGATTTGTACAATTAGGGCAGGCCATTAAATTCCATTCACGTTCGTCATAACTGGAGCTAACATTGCTATTGTTTTCCTTTTTTAACTCCATAAATATGTAATTCTCCAACTAAACACATTCATTGATATTTTCTATAAGAGTAAAATGGATATGTTATCATGTATAAAAGTTTACTCTTGACTATGTAAAAAATCTTGGCAGAAAAAGCTTGCCTGTTTTGCTATGTAATAATAATATTTTATAATCACCTTTTGTTATGCCACATGTGTTGAGTTGGAAAAATACTTCTGATTTTTTAAAACAAAACAATTGCCACATCATTTCTCCTAAGGGTGAACACTAACAGGTGTGAATAACCAACCTCAAGTATACAAATTCTTATAGTTCACCTTCGTATTTATTTATTTATTTATTTATTCAGTCATAGTTCATTTCTAAAAAAGAGGTTTCTAAATACATATGTTCTATTTTAGATTATGATGATGAATATTTGCTTTTGGTTCCCTAAATTCTTACTGTGAAGCCTTTGTGAACAGTTGCAAACTCGTGCTATTGGGTAGTTTTAGTTTAACTTGTGGAAAGTCAAAATTCTTAGTCTGACATCTGATTTCTTTAACTGATTGTCATTAGGTCAGATTACTAAGTTCGGTCTATACCATGCTTGTCTTTAATTACACCATCCTACTGTGCACCAGAAACTCCTATAGTTCTTTTAGGTCGTAGTTTGCTATGATAGAAAATGTTAACCATGTGAAGCCATATATAATTTCCTTCTTCTAGTGTGCAGGATGATAGTGAATTTTTATTCTAGTATCAATTAGTAAATGCCATTTCAACTGTTACTAGTTGTGTAGTTACTACTTCCTCCTTTCCAAAATAAGTGCCCTCTTTGCACAATTTACTCATTCGAAAGGAAAGGTAGCACTTCATTGTGAACATCCAGTTTCCGAAAGTATTACACTTACTTTTGGAACCAATGGAATATGTTCTTATAGTTACTGGTTATTCTTTGCTTATGTTTTCTTTATCATGCTCAATAGCAGCTTTTGTAAGTTTCCACCCAAAGCTCTCATTCTCAATTTTGTGTTCAGGTGGACATATTTAATGACGCTGCAGTTCTCATGGTTAACTACATTGACCAAATCCGTGAGCAAGGCTTTGAAATTAAATACTTAAACATTGGAGGTGGTCTCGGGATAGACTATTATCATAGTGGTGCTGTACTTCCCACACCTAGAGATCTCATTGACACAGTAAGTTTTCACAGCTTGATGCATTAACCTAGAGCTCTTAAGAAGTTTTTAATGGAGTACGACATTTAAGATGCTGCTATTCACTTACTTCAATAAGTAAAATACTTGTACACAAGTAGTGCTTCTTGTTGTTGCAATCAAGCATTGGGTGGTGATATTGCAGCTTCACAGAGTTTCAGCATCTCTCATCTGTGGGTTAATTTTACATTTGTTCTTCCTAATGATACATTTAAACTGTTAATTAGGATATGCATCATTCATCTATAGGCGTTGGAACTAACCCTTTTAACTTCAACTACTATAAGTATCATCATAATTTATTTTCTGTACATATCTTAACACAACTTTTGCTAAACATTATAGAGGACTATATTAGAAAAGTAAATCATTATGCCTGTAGTCATTTCAAATTTTCGTAATGGAATTTCGCTCTGCCAGTGAGTAAAGTGAATTACTTAAGATGATAGTAGAATTATCTCATTGTGCACCTTACTCACGCTTTATACTTTTCCAGAATTCTGCCTGTTCTTTATGAACCAACATATATCAGACAACTTAAGCAGAAAGAACCAAAAATATATAAAATTGTCTTGTGTAATTATGAAAGTTTGAACTTTATTTATTTTATTTTCTGCTGTTGATCTTGGTTTATCATAATTCCTCACTTGACATGACCAATTTTGGTTGATGGTGTAGGTACGGGACCTTGTATTGTCACGAGATCTAAACCTTATAATTGAACCTGGGAGATCACTCATTGCAAATACGTGCTGCTTGGTGAATCACGTGACAGGGGTCAAAACTAATGGCACCAAGAATTTCATTGTGATTGACGGTAGCATGGCTGAACTCATTCGTCCTAGTCTCTACGACGCTTATCAAGTAAGTTTGTAGCAATATCCAACTGTACTATATGCAGTTAGTCCATCAGCTTCTATGATTGCTGCTGGCCATTTCATCATACCCTGGTTATAAAAAGAGTATCTCATTTCTTATCTATTAAGTAAAAAAGGTTTATTTAGATTTTCAAGAGACCACCGCTGAATGTATTTCACTGCTATTCTGCTTACGATTTAATGGTCACAGAAAGCAGTATGTAATATTACATTTTCGTTTACAATTTTTCCTTGATTCTCTTTTAGTTCATTTATGAGTTGTCATTGAATTGTTGGCATTTTGTTGTAGCACATAGAGCTGGTTTCTCCGACACCGCCTGATGCTGAAGTATCCACTTTTGATGTGGTGGGCCCTGTTTGCGAGTCTGCAGATTTCTTAGGGAAAAATAGAGAACTTCCAACCCCACCTATGGTAATTCTGTTTATTACAGGAGTGCTGTTTACGTTCACATTTTTCGGTTTAGAGTCTCAATGTTTAGACTGTCATTTTCTGATCAAGAGGTTTGCATAATTTGTAGGGAGCCGGTTTGGTTGTTCATGATGCAGGGGCATATTGCATGAGCATGGCATCAACATACAATCTGAAGATGCGACCACCTGAGTACTGGGTATGCCATTTTAACCACTTAATATCCGTTTTGCTAAATGTTTGTGCTATACAACAGCAATTAAGGTCCATGTCCAATTATTCGCACATTTAACAATTATAGAATCACATGTTCGTCATTTTTCTTTGTCCATATTGATTCAAATCCTATGCCTCGATGAAGCAACAATTTTTTCTTTATCAGTTCACAGTTCAAAATTCATTTTGGTGTATCAATGAACAGTCCTAGTAAAATTTGTTGTTCAGTGCTGAAATTCTCTAATGGACTTCCAACTTATTATATATATAGGTTGAAGAAGATGGATCAATTTCCAAAATTCGCCATGCGGAGACATTTGAGGATCATCTGCGGTTCTTTGACGGTTTGTGATCCAACTGTTGACCATATCCAGTAGTGTAAGGTTTTGTTTTGCTTTTACAGCTGTTCATGTGCTTTCTCTACAATACCAGCATAATTTCCAGAGTTTGGTTACCAAAATTTACAATTTGGGGAACATGTTTTTCCTCTTTTAAAACCATCCCAATTCTCTGCATTTCCGGCTGCATTTCCTGCAGGACGACCACAGAAAATGTTCCTGGCGTGACAAATTAAGATTTGGTCTCTATTTTGCTCAAAATGACAATGTTTGAAAATTGCAAAATATTTTTGGGAAAATTCAACGTAACAGTCGAGTTTCATGTTAACTTTTTTTGCAAAATAATGAAAACACTCTTGCATTAAAAAACTTAAATAAAAATGATTTTGAATTTTTTTTGTTTTTTTATTTATTTTTTTTTACAAAAACAAAGAATAAAAACAATATGTTAGTATTACTTTCTTTTTTTTAAAAATATTTTTGTAAAAGATTATAAAAATAGAAAACAATGTATAAAAATCATTTTTTATAAGAAACTTTTTAAAAATTATTTTTACCAACAAAATTTTTATTCTTTATTTTCTACCATGAAAACATTATAGAAAAAAAGTTCAAACTCATTTTTATTTATTTATTTAATTTTTTAATATAAATGTATTTTCCTCATTTCGTAAAAAAGTTAACAGAATTTTAAAAGGATAAAGTGAAATTTTTTCAAATTGAAGGGACTTCACAAGTTGATTTTGGATTTTGAAGTTAATGGGGTTAAATAAAACTTGATCATAATTAAAAAGAGTTATGTGTAATTTTCTTAATATTTTTAGATGCTTACAAAAGAAAAATGCACATAAAGCGAATGCATTTGTGCTTCGAAGAAAACTCAGAATGTTCGTGAAAATTGCAGTTTTATCATGTTACTAAATCATTGGTGTTATTACTTTGAACTTGTCATTCGTATTGTATTATTACACTACATTTTTCAAATGCGTTACGTTATTACACTTTATTTAATTGAAAAATAACTTTCCCTGAGTAGACAAATAAAGTTCTAAAAATGAAAATGGAAAATGATGTTAATGACGTCGTCATCTTCAATCTAGCCTTTGCTACTAGTTTTCCTCGGCGACTTTTCATGGTACATTACCGCGGGATAATTTCAGTTCAATTTAGTTTTGGGTTATATTTCAATAAACATATTTTAAATGTCAGTTCAACAGGGAGATGTTTCATTAACGGTTTACTAATACTAACGAGTTAAATTTGATATAAAATATTATATTACTTTTGTATTAGAAACTATTACTTGTAACATTCAAAAAAATATTTTTTATGAAATAAATAAAAAAACATTAATTTCAATATTAGATTTTCTTTTAAAATAAAGATTTTTCAAAAAAAACAAAAATTTACTAAGATTTTAATTTTAATAAATACTTTAAAAAATATTTAAACAAGCCTTTTTCCATCTATTTTAATGGCGTTAGAGAAAAATGATATAAAAAAGGAATTTTGTTTTGTAGTGAATTGACACTTAAACAATTGAAAATGTAGCATAGTTGGTTATAGTGAATTGGAATTTTCCCTTACTTCTTTTTGGCGATGCTTCTCCCGCAAAGCTCTTCCCTCTCAACCTTGCGCCTCCAACAAGAACAATAAATTGAATGACTGCACCATTGGTCATGGAAAATCAAGTAATGATACACCCAACTTGGAGTATGTATCATGGACATATATCAAAATTAGGGGTGTAAACGAGTCGAATCGAGTCTTAATTTTATAGAGCTAGGTTTAGCTCGTGAAAAAGGTATCCGACTCAAGTTTAAACGAGTTTATGCTAGTAAAATCGAGTTCATCTAAAAAAATATAAGCTCGAATTTGATTGGTTT
>JAYMTP010002904.1:0-18338 GCA_036897365.1 Geranium brycei
TCTTGGTATCATGTTAGAATTTCAACCCATCTAAAAACTCAAGCTGAAAGATGAAGGCTCAGACTGTTATTTAAGCTAGTGAACAGATTCACATCTTTCAGATGTGGTACTCTTCCATTATTGAAAGACAAAATATTTTGATTTTGAAGTGAAGTGAAGTGACGGAATAAGAGACATAAATCACTAAACTCGCTCAATCCGCCCTGTTGTCATTTTTAACATCATCTTCCCCCTCTTGTCTCTCCATCTCTTAAAAATTATTGGTAGATTTTAATTTTTGAGCTTAATCCTAAGATCACTCTTTTCTTTGCTACCTTAGCAACTACTTTAATTAGCTTTAACTCTGTTTCATGCAGGACATGATGTTTTTGTTAGGCTTAAGTTGGCCCAGATATCAAATCCAAATCATACATATGAGTACGTGTCACTATGTGGGCCTCTTAAGCCGATTATACGAAGATGAATATTTTAATCTGGGCCTACAAGCAGTAGAACCTTGGGCTCTAAATAGTCTATCCTGACTTACATATTTGCTGCTCATTGCGAGTAAAGTGAAAATGATTGGGATGGAAATAATACGAACTCAAGGGGTACTCGATATTTTCACCCCGATTAAAACGAAAAACTAAAACATATGTATAAATGAATCGAGTTCAGGTATTTTTGTGGGTGCAGGGTGGGTTATCCCCACCCGATACATTTAAATAAACAAAAATATATATGATATTAGTTATTAAAAAAACCAACTTAACCTAAACCCTTGGTGCAACCTCCCTCTCCCAACTCCATCCGTAGCTCGTGTCGTCACTCTCAATCTGATATCGCCTCAACCTCAAACCCAAATGAACTGTTTAAACCAACACATAATCCGCCCTATACCTGAGATATTTAAATTTAAATAAAAAATTATATGATACTAATTATAAAAACAAAAAACCTAAGCTAACCTAAACCCTTAGTGCATCCTCCCTCTCCCTAACTCCCTTTGTCACTCATCTCCTTACTCACATTCTAATGCCACCTCAACCGAATGGTATGAACCAACACATCAACCACAATCGCGTCCATCCTCAAGCTCCGTCCTCAACCTATGGTCTTGACATCCGACTGCAAGCTACGATCTCCACATCTATCCGAGACCTCCATCCAAGTATAGATTTAGTTGTTTTGTAAGTTCGGGTTATTTGAGAGGGACGGATACCTTATGAGGATAGACGGCTCAAGTGAGGGTATGGAAAAAATCATCTTATTGCATTCCTAATAAATGAGGCAAATAGAACCTAAATTTATCAAGGCTTGACTCATGAAAAAACCTTTATGTTCAAAAAAAAATTGTCAAGTTCGAACCCAGCTTGACGAAACAGCTCAACTTGATTCAGTTTGTCTAATTTTATTATAAATATTTATTACAAGAAAAAATATATTACTAATAAATATAATTAATTATATAATAAACAAGCTGCAGACTCGCGAGCTTACCGAACTATAAAAGATTCAGCTTGAGTTCAACTAACTTATTTATTATACGAGCTCAAATACGACTCGAATTTGAATATAACAGGTGCAATTTTGTAAATTACTTCTATTGGCACATTTATATCTTACCAATTTTCTTTTTAATCCTATCTACCCATCACAGACCCAAAGCCAAACCCATCTAAGCCCACAACCCCTCAACCCAACCCCCATGATGCTCTGTTGGGTATCCAACGCTGGCACGCAGCTAGGGAACGAGCTCACGGACCAACTCGGCCAACTAGCCGGATCTGCCCAGTTATATATGCATAAATCATTTAACCTCCTAGCAGAATCAGCAAAATTAGAACTTATTGACTCAAAAGTTAGAACTGTATATGGGCATATAATAGCGAGATATTAACGTAGAAACCCCAAATGGAAAAAAAACATCCTTAACTGTACAACGACGATCTATTAACAAACGCAACCTTGGGAAGGATTAATAAGAGAGAACAGAAAAGGAACAGCTAGTGCACAACCTCGAAGAACTCCACACTTGACCTGGGAGTGGGACTACTCTGTTTTATTTTATTTTCAACTTATTTTCTGACCAAACGGATTTACACTGTTGGTAATCTTTCTATTTTCTTTCAAAAATTCATCGTCCGCCGAAGCCTGCGTCCCATCCTCAGCTTTTGTATACTCAGAAGAAGAAAAACACACTGGTAAACTTATAATTCACCCATCACTTGTCACTGCATAAATATAAAAATATAACATCAGCTGCTCTAAAAAACCTATATAAAGATGAAAGGAACAAGGAGGTGATGGGGTCCTATTTTCAAGGATCCAGAATAGTATCTTAATGGTGGAGCACACATTTCCAACAACTTGACACAAATATTGGCCCAAATTTCATTTTGAGGACAATACATGAAACAAAGAAGCGCTGAATAAGAAGATTAACCTATGAAGACATATAGAGTGTATCAGTTACCTTGATGATTCAATAAGCCCTAAATCAACTCTGAGCACACTCAAATGGATGCAAGGTTCCTTCAGTAAATTCATGCATCCTAACAAGTTCAAGGGGCCTGCTCACAAAACAAAAAAAATATTAAGCCAAAAGATGAAATACAAATTTCAAGAGAAAGCTGCAAGCAAAGGCATTTATCTTATTTATAATTGCCAATCTGAGTTATCTAGGGTTACTTATTATTAGTATTTAGGGTTTCCTAGTTTGTATTAGTAGTAGATTGCTTAATTAGTTTGTGTACAAAGGGATACTCTCATTGTATTATGGATAACTAGAATCATCAATAAAGCTTGGGATTGACATAGTTTTAGAGCTGGTGTGGGCATGTTGTGATTATCGATGGTGTGATCTACTTGTGTGGCATCCCTAGTCCCTAGTGTGATCCACGTGTGAGGGGGAGTGTTGAAGTCACACATCTAAAGAATGTGGATTGATTGATCACTTGATAAACATCTTGAAGCCTCCTCACATCAGCTTGAGCTTTTAGGTGGGTTGGGTATCAGAGGCTGGTCCACAACCCACATCAATTTGAGAGGGGTGTCAATCAGGATTTCCTACTACTTTTCTAAGGGTACTTATTATTAGTATTTAGGGTTTCTTAATTTAAATTAGTATATTTCCTATAAAAAAGAGATGCATTTATTGTATTATGGGCAACAAGAACCATCAATGAACCTTGAGATTGACAATAATCTTTACAAAGTTTTTGTAAAATTCAAAACTTTATTGATACTTCTAGTACAATGAGAGCACCCTCGTATACGAGGAAAATGCATACGCCGATTAGGAGAATGCATATACATCCTCTGACATGGCTTGGGTGTTTTCTCAAGGTGTTCGGATCTTTGTTTAATTTTTCTCTATTATCATTTTTTCTTGCATGTTAAAGGATGTGTTGAAGTCGTAGTACACTAGCTTCATTTTCAAGCTCCGGCCGTCTCCATCTCCAAATTTTGGTCAATCATGGTTTCCTAGGATTATATATTATTAGTATATAGGTTTTCCTAATTCGCATCAGTTTTTTAGGAAAATGATATTTTGATACACCCAAAACTTTACGTTTTAAACTTTAATACACCCAAATATTATTTATCTTTCGAGCACACCCAACTTATCATTTTTCCATTCTATTACCGACAAAGTTAGTTTTTAGGGATAATTGCAAAAAAGTGTTATATTATTTGACACTTTCGCAAAAAAGTGCTATGTTGTTTGTTAATTGCAAAAAAAGTGCCCTGTTATTTACATTTTTTTACAAAATGTGTATTTTATAAAAATGACGAAATTGCCCTTAAAATTAAGACTTATAACATAAATTTTTTTTAAAATTTAACTAAAAAAATTAAAATTACAAATTTTGACTATAAATTTTTTTAGTTAGAAAGATAAAAATAAGGAAAAAGAAATTTTAATGTATTTTTATAAAAAAATTAATTATTAATTTCAGGGACAATCTCTTCATTTTTATAAGAATATACCCATTTTTATAAAAATATATAAACAACAGTGCACCTTTTTGCAATTAACAAATAACAGGACACTTTTTTGCAATTTTCCCTAGTTTTTAATATAAAGACCTAAATGCCTATTAAGAACTGTTTTCTTGGAACCCACGTGTGCTTGCCAATCCAAGCCTCAAGCCCCAGCCGCTTGCTCCATCGTCTTCCATGCCAACGCAGCCAACCTCGTCGGCGGCTGCTTCCGCATCTTCTCCAACCTCCGCTGCCAGATTTGGCATCGACATTTAACCCAAAGAGATAAAATGATACTTGGGCATACAAAGTTAGAGACGCAAAGTTTGGGGTGTATCAAACTGTTATTTTTCCTAGTTTTTTTGTATCGGCAACCTAGTTCGCTTAATAGTTAGTTTCCTGTTAGTATATATAGTTAGTTTCCTGTTAGTATATATGTATTCCCTATATAAATGAGGGCTCTCATTGTATTAAGGACGATGAGAATGATCAATAAAGCTTTAGATTGACAGAATTATATATGAATATATGCATATTATGAAATTTATTTAATATAAAACGAGTTTTGTCGATTTCTCCACGAGTTTTCAGAACTCCTTATTTTTCGTCTCGCCAGAGTTCTCCCAATCCCGAGTTTTAGAACTAGAGCTTAACAGAAGTGGAGGTGACGATAAACTGATAACCATAGGTTGCTATAACTAAGAACAACAGTAGAAAACCAACTTCTCACCGGAAACCTATGGCTTGTAGGTAAATAGCTGGAAGACATAAACTAGAAATATTAACACTAACCTACAAAGGGAAACTAGAACAATATTGTCTTGCCCACCAGTTAAACCGTAATTAACGAGTGGGCAAACCTACACGCGTTTAGAATTTTACCAAGATTGAATCTAAGCCTCCAATAACATGTAAAATTCAAAACTTCATTGATAATTCACCTTCTTCTGATACAGTGAGGAAACCCTCTTAATATAAGCAGAATACATATACTAACTATGAAACTTACCAGTATTAGGAAAGAGCCTAAACATTAAAAAGAGGAAACCTCTAAATTAAGAAACATTAAACAGTAAACCAAATAGGAAATACTTATATCACTTATATAATATTGGGTCAAGTGGCAAAGATAGACCAATAAGGGAGATCCTGCCCAAATCCTAGCACAATGTTATAAAAATTACTTGCCCTGATCCTTGCATGTGAAGGGAAGTGTAAAACAACAATGTCTCACTTGGGTCAAAAACAGAAAATAGAGCTATATAGAGAGCAAGAGCCAACCCAACTAATAGGTTGACATTTTACCAAGGGAATACATGTTAAGATGTGTCGTGTATGCCTTTACGTTTAAACTATTTAGTGGTGGAATAAATTTGTGTAAACGTGAAGACACGGGCTATGTAGAAATGAATTGTTGAATTTACCACAAAAGAAAAATAGAAGAGATACTAGAGAGAGAGAGAGAGAGCTTCATAAATAAGGCCCATATGCTGCAGGAATAAGAAGAGGGGTGATCTCATAAAACTTACAAGATAGCTTCACGATTACTGCATAACCTACGCTCATTGTTCTCCATTGCATCCAAAACATCAGCAGTTTCTGGCCCCGCTGCTCCGCCAGCCACAATTGAGGGAACAGAAGAACTTGGTGTCCAAATCTGAAGCAGTGCACCCCAAATATTCGAACTTCATCACATTTACTGCACACAAATAAATCTATTCCAAAACACTAACCTTTATTGTGCTATCAATCCCACTGGTTGCTACAACACTATCAAAAGGATGGCACTGCACACAGTTCACAACTGTAGACATAAATCAAGAAGCAACACATCAGACAAGGCAGATGCAAAGACAAACTTTATGAAGGAGAGAAATTACCAGCTTCATCTCCAAGAAGCATTTTTATCAGTCTTCCAGTTTGCTTTTCCCAGATAAACCATCTACCATCATCACTTCCACTCGCAACATATTCTCCTGTGAAACATAAAATAGGCAGCATTTTCACATTATTTATACAACACGTGAAGTCAATACCTACAAACATAAACATGGAATACATGAAATCATAGCATACAATCATGATACAACAGCAACCAAACCTCAGCTACATGAATAATCTAACAAAACCATTCATTATATCACACAATCATGATATAGTATCACATTAACCACACTACTATACCCAAATACACCATGACTATGCATTCTATGCAAGCAGACAAAGATGCATGTTAAGCTTACAGCAAACCAAAAGCTTAAGTTAGGTAGAGGGCCTAACTAATATATCAAGTGATCATTGAATCCATATTATTTCAATGTGGGGCACTTCAACACTCCCCTTCATGTACAGTCCGGACAACATTGCACATGGACCATGAATATATATAGACAAGGAAAAATCCAAACAGGTTACAACACCAAGACTGAACTTTGATACCATGTTAAACTTACTCCAATGCAAAAGCTTAAGTTGTTAGGTAAATGGCATAGCTACTATAAATATAATTTTTAAAACAAAGATTTTTAAGAACATCTAGTTTGCAATCACATACAAAAAACTTATCAAGAGGTGATGTTACAAACATTGCGTGAGATAACTGAGATCACTAAAAACCATTGGCTGGTAGTATTTACTTTCAACATGAGTATCGGAAACAGACACATAAATTAACATTCGAGTGTATAGGTCAACCATTTATGTCAAATTTTGGTATCATCCAAGGTTATGAAACTTGAAATTGGGGAGAACTCCGCAAGCCAAAAAAAAAGGAGTTTCGAGAGCTCGGGGAGAACTCGGCAAAACTCATTTTTTATCAAATAAATAACTATATACATGTATGTATTCAAATGTAATATTCATTAAAGATAATTAATAATATTTAGTCACTTTTAATCCCAAACTTGTCATGTCAGCTATCTTACCACAATTTTTATCACTGAGTTTGACTATAAACTTGTTAAGAGTAAAATTACTACACAAACACTACTAATTATAAAAAACAACAATCATACAATATCTAAATATTAACAATTAGGAACAATAAACAATTGAAATAAAAACAAATGTTAATTTTTTATTTAAAAAGTTGACTTTTTATCGAATTGACTCGAGTTTGACCATTTTGACCAAGTTTTGTTCCGGGTTTTGCTTGTTTTCTCAGGTAGGCCATTTTTCCCGAATCTGCCCAAGTTTCATAACAGTGGTATCATCCACATAAGAACATGTTGAAGAAGAGTAGAGGCACATGCTTACGAGCATGAAGGGAAGTAAGCTTCACACATACGAGTATGGGAGGGGGAAGTTAAAGCCACATATAAATAAATTGAAATGGAAGAATCGTATATAAACCAATTTATCATAACATGTTAACAAACATATCAATATCTACACAATATCGCTGCTTCATATCAATGTTAACGGACATAAGGAAAGAACAATACCTTTTTGACCTAGAAAACTGGCTTGCTTTATGTCAGTGCCAATGTTACAGTGACCAACATATCTCTGCTTCATGTCAATGACCATCTCAGGTTGCTGAACAGAATGGTAAAAGGAACAGCATCACTAAACAGTACATAACACTAGATAATTGAATGAAACAATACCTAAATATATTAAAAGAGATATCACAGTATCAAAGACAACTTGGGCAAGCTATTATATATGGTGGTTTCTTTAAATGTGTGATCAACCATTTTCTTAAAGTTAATATTGTCTAGTATATAAGCTTTTCATAAACAATTATTTTCCATTTTCCTAGTCACTACCATCTTGTATATAAGCTTTTTATAAACCAATTATTTTCCATGATGTTTCATCTTCTTGCGCCTGATAGCCTGACAGGTAATTAAGTTAGAGAAAGGCTACAAGGGCAAAGTGGAATATGGAAAACTATAATGACCGCCATTTCCTTTCACCGACCACATCAAACTTGTCTCTAGCGTCTAGCCATCATGAATCTGAAAACAAGTTACTTTTTACTAAATGTTTGTAGATATAAACCTGGTAAGGAGTTCTATCATTCTGTGACGATGATGAAGGTGATCTCGAAGAGCCATTTGACCCACCAGTCGTTCTTGCTGAATCACCTCTCCGATGAATTCTCAGATTTAAACTGCCATGTAGAAGGTTAGAATCAACATCACGCCCTTCATCGCCAGATACTGAAGTTTCGAAGTCCAATTCCAGTTCCTCGTCATAATCAGAATCCTCTCTCTCAGATCTAGGACCATCTTGTGAACCATCACTGTTAGCCTCTGAACGGTAGAAGATATCACTCAATGATAAAATTCTCCCAGTACGAGATTCAGACCTTGGAGCTCCATCGTTCGCCTTATTATTTTTTTCAGCTTCAGCTAGTCATTCGATAGAACATGAGATAAAATTCAGTATAACTAAAAGTAAAACGGATCAGTCATGCCCAAGAATAATTTATTGCCAAAATAAGTTAATAAAGAAATGAGAAATCTGTGAAGGAAGGTGCAGTATAAACATCAAGTTTGCAAAATACAATCCAGCCATCTCTACTCTCAAGCTTGATGCACAATTAATTTAGGGAAGTAGGTCATATTTATCAAGTAGTTATGGAAATTCACAAGGATCACAGATTCATAAGCTGAAAAGTCAACTATATGTGAAGATATATTCATCCAACAAGCAAGCACTCATGACAGCTCACAATTTGTGACATCTACGGATGCAATTGAGAATATGAGAAGTGGAGAGAATCAAATGCTACATTACATTGTTTTAATGAAAGATTAATATATCCCGGTTTTACATTCTCCTACCTTCCCATCATCCCTGTCAAACGCAGGGCAAGAAACAAAAGTTTACTTGTATTGTATGGTAACAAACAACTGGCAGTAAGATAATACATCTCATTACGGCATCAACCAACACTCATATCCATCACGGCATTATACACTATTGCAATCAACCAAAGAATACAGAGTTACAAAGGCACAAACCAGTAGAAAGATGTTTTTTTATGTTCTCCACTGCTTCCGCCACTTCAATATTGGATGGGGCCAAACATTGAGCAGCGAAAGCAAACTCCAGAGCTTCCTTGTGCTTACCCAACTGTGAGAGAATGGCAATCAGTAAGTAAAGAAAGCACACATATCTGAAAGGAGACATCTAGTTTCATTAAATTTGCACCACTTGATGACATGCATTTTCTAATAGTCATCTGAATTCATAAAACAAATAGAATATTCACTTAGCATTATATGCATGAACTCAGACTTAAATTTTATGTGAGTTCTGATGCTCCACATACAATGGTATGGATCAACATTATACATATGATATGTAAGTTCTGGTACTCCACATACAATTTTATGGGTCAATAATACACATATGATGGATGATAAATTTGGATATTAAAGGTTTCGTTTCATGTGGTACAAACCTGTTAATCCCCACAACATAAATATTGAAGATTATCTCACTGGTTTCACAGTTATAAGAAGAAAATTACTGCAATGAATCAAATTGAGGTATCCATTTTATATAATTATATCTTCTTTTTCATTATCAGCATAATTATATTTTTTTATTAAAGGGTGCCTATTAATATAGGTTAACAATGTATTGAAGAAAAAATTCCCCTTCCTCTAACCCCCACCTGCCCCCAGCAGGTACTCATTAAGATTTACCTCTTAAGAGATCAGTGCTCACTTGACCTCTATGCCTACTCTGATGAGCAATTTACAAATAATTATATCAAAAATAACTTATGACTCAAATAAGATATGAATATCAATATAAACTGAATGAATGTTGCAAAAATGCCTAAGATCAGTTCTTAAATTCGTTTTTTTCTCTCAAGTGGAGCTATGATAGTGTAACTATATGCATAATTTTGTCTGTAAGCTAAAGATTCCACAGAAAACACAACAACCAATTAAAAATGAATGAAGAAACCACCCCACGTAGATCAGATCCTCTCTATCAGGATCATCACATGGAATACAAGAGGCATTGCCTCTTTATAGAAAGAGAGAGCCATAGTCAACCTCCTATTCTATCACCACCCCAAACTTGTATTGCTTCAAGAAACCAAATGTGAGTCAGTCTCCCCCTTTCTATTCCGATCATGTGGATTCTCAAGAGACTGGGATATCTTTGCACCATCCATTGACAATTCCGGGATTGGCTTATGTCAGCATTTCATACGTTGAGCACCTCATGCCTACGTTACACGGTCATCTTCTCAGGTACTCAGGACGATCTCGGATCATTTCCCACTCTTTCCTCATTCACCGTCGGCTGAGTAGGGTCCCAAGCCTTTTCGCTTCTTTAGTTCCTGGCTCGGTGAGGATTCTTTTAGGCCCATGATATTTGAAGGGGACTTCAAAGGCTACACTACACACAGATTTAAGTGTATGCTTGGATACAATAAAGGGTACTACATGATACATCTTCACCTTAGATGGCACTACAGTTAGCTCGATGTCACTATTCCAGAAAAGTGGTGCTCTTTCAACCACAAAAGCAAAGTATATGGATATTTCAGAAGCCAAGAAGGAAATGATTTGGTTGAAGAACTTTATGGAGGAGTTAGGGAAGAAACAGGTGGACAATACAACGACAGTCTGAGGCGTCATTCTGTTGAAATATCACTTCATCTAGGGGTTGATGAGTGATGGCACTTTGTCCTTGAAGAAAGTTCTTGAGTCAAAGAATCCTGCTACAATTGAGAAACTGAAGTTGTGCATAGCTTCAACTAGCCTTCATGATTAGTTGATGAAAAGGCGTCACACTACCTTTAGAGCTTATTGAGGAGATCATTAGGAGTGTTACTAGAGTTACATGACTAAGAGTGAAGATAGTTGTGGACAACCTCCAAATAGGAGATTGTTGGATTGTGGAGACTTTTTTATTAGGGAAGCCAATTTTCCTGATTATAATAGGAGAGTGAATTAGGAAAGAATTTCCTATTGTACAATGATTTAGGATAGGTTTCCTAATGTGCAAGGAATTACAAAGTCTAGGTTTTTCTATTCTCACCTAGTCTTTCACTATAAATACATGTAATTGTAACCCTAAAATTATTCATGAATTGAGAGCAATAATACGAGAGTAGTGCGGGTTTGGAAAAATGTTGAACCATGTAAATCCTTTGTTCTTGTGTGATTGTTCTTTATTTCTCATTTCTCTTTATTACTTTTTGCTGCAGAATTGTTCCACGTTATATACCCCAACACCCTACGTAATACGGTCATCTTATCAGGTACCCAGGACAATCTAAGACCATTGCTAACTCTTTCCTCATTCACGGCCGGTTGAGTAGGTCCCAAACCTTTTCGCTTCTTCAATTCCTGGCTCGGTGAGGATTCTTTCAAGCTAACGGTAACGGCATCTTGAGATACATACCCGTTCAAAAACAGCCTCACATCACTTTATGGTTGAAGCTCAAATTCCTGCGTCGGGCCATATATATGGAACAAGGATGTTTTCGGTCTTATTCAAGCTCTGTTTTGAGATGTCTAGCTCTCAGTTTCGTTTTCTTTTTCAACTTCTTTTTCTTTATGGCTTTGGCTCTTATTTTTATTTTCTCATTTCCTTATTGTTAATGTAACTTTTTTAAGTGCAATAGTAATTCTCATCTTATCAAAAAAAAATCATGAGTAAGGATTTAATTTGGGATAACAAATTTAAAATTGTTCTATCAATATAATGTTAGTTGGTTTTATTTTATCAAGAAACGTTAAAAGCATCATGTGAAGTCAGTACTAAGATCATTATAAGCCCTTGACTGGCAAGGGCAAGTTACAACTTCCATCCTGAATTTGGAAAAGAAGCACAAAATTTAACATTTTAGAGTTTATGCCACCGTCATGACTTCTGATCTTCCCCCCTTTTCTTTGTTATTCTCTTTGAATACATTCATTCTACTGCTCTCCTCCTTTCTTACATAATTACCCATCTCTTATCAATTTTTCCATAGTATTGTGGATGTTTTTTTACTACAAGGAAGGTAGAGCTTACCATTACATCATTTTGCGACCTGTCTTGTTTCTCTTAGTAAATGCTGGTTTTCTCATATATGATTTAGTTTCCTGTCCCTAGTATTAGCAGCCTGTTTTCCATTAAGTAATTTAATTCATTGCCCAAACAGTTTTTGCACTCCATCCAGATTAAAAGTTGATTTATTCTTCTTTCTTAGTTGTTTTTATAATAGTTTACAGAAAGAAATGGTACTCATTTCTGTTGTCATAAACTTATCCAGAATTACTCTTAAGCCCTAGGTGCATATAGTGGTCCAATATAAAATATACAATAGGCATGACATTGTGTTCATCGGTCGAGTTTACCTTACATTGATATCAATCTGGTCATGAAAGGAAATGGAATTAGCATTATAAAGTTACCTGTGACAATGCTTCAGACATATAGTGAAGCACTCTAAAGGAAGAATCATCTATTCTGCGAGCATTGTTGCAATCTCTAATGGCCATGTGAGCATCATTTTTCCACTTGCGCTGTTAGAAAAGATTAAAAAACAACATATGAGTATAATACTGGCTCGAGCTGGTGAAAATGAAGTGTTATGCAATCAAAATGGCTCATAAAGAACCTTCAGCAATAAGGCGGCACGTGTGCAAAGACATTCGTGATGCAATGCAGGCTCAATTTCAAATCCACGTCCATCCAAAACTTCATTGCAAGCCTCAATGGCATAATAATAATCAGTCCCTTCTTTCAAAGATTTTTCTGCAATTTGAAGTAATTTCCTGCACTTGTCAAGCTGTGGCAGATGTGTTAGAAAGAGCAAGAGCCCAGTATATACAATAATTTTACACCAGTAAACAAATCTTTGCAATACATTGAGTGTCTGGGTAACCAAAATGTAACTAGGTAAGCATATATCAATACCCTTGCAGCAATACTAGTTTTCGTATGAAGCTTGTCTTGAACAATATCAGGTGCTGGAAGTTGTGATTCCACCCCACTGAGTATAGGAGTGAAGCTCATCATCTTTGAAGCATCTCCATAAGTATATTGCACAGCACTCTCTCCAGCTATATAAATAGGGAAAATATTGCAATATTATCAGCTCATAAACTTTGATTGTAACACCAATCTAAATGATCGAACATTTGGAGAATAAAGCTGAGAAATAAACAAAACTAAGTTTTTCAAGTGACATATTTGGAAAAATGTCACACATATAATCTAGGGAAAAATACAGATAACCATCCCTAACTATAGGCCGTTTCCACTTAGCTGCACCCAATTATGATTTGGGTCATTCAGCTACACCCAACTTATTTTTTTGGACACCGTTTAAAAAGTTTTGATGGAAAATGTTCATTTTGAAAGTTAAAAGACAAAAATGCCCTTCGATAAAAATCTAATTTCCAAACCAAAAAATCTAAATTTGAAATTTACAAATCTAAAACTAAATTTTAGATTTGAAAAACTAGATTTTAGTCAAAGGGCATTTTAGATCTTTCTCTTTAAAACTTAACATTTACCATCCAAAAATGTTAACGGTGTCCAAAAAAAAGTTGGGTGTAGCTGAATGACCCAAATCATAGATGGATGTAGCTAAGTGAAAATAGCATATACTTGGGGATAGTTATCTGTCCTTTTCCCTATAATCTAGTATCATGATTCACTTAAATGAATGCAAAAGCCAACTCTGAAAATTATCTCTACTCTAAAAGCAGCCTAACACAGTTAGGTCAGAATGTTTTGTCATGATGACTAATAGGCCGCCTACAACGCGAAATTTGGGCCTTCCACATAATATGAATAACTTGTAAAATTTGTTTTGTATGTCTGAAGCAGGGTAATCTTCAACAGTAGATCCATTCTCCTCGTTGTCACCATCTTTTTCATTGCTGTCATTTGTAACAGTTTTCATAGTTTTGGAAACTTGTGGTTCCGGTTTCCTATTTTCATCGGCTGCCAGTGGCATATCCCAATCCATAGAAGGATCATGACCATCCATAACAAGGTTTGACGACGCAAAGTGATTGCTCTGTTTTTTTTATCGGCAATAAAATTTATTAAAAAGATAGGGATGTTCGGTATGGGCACCTCAAACCAAGTCTTCTAAGCAAAAGGAAAGGACAAAAGCAAGAGAATAAAGAATAATGCCCAAAGGACCAAAAGTTATAAATTCAGAGGTGCCATCGTCCAATCCGAAAATGAGATAGAATCTTCTCCTACATCCGATCCAACAAAGTAAAAGTCCAATGTTATATCTTGATGAAGATCCCTCCGAAGTGTCCACCCCCTTGAAAACTTTCGTATTCCTGCCAAAGACATTGAAAGCATTATTTGTGCTAGCTCCTAGTGCTTGAACTCCTCGAGCACAAAGAGTCCTAACTCTCCAATAGGTATCCCACTAGACCCGGTAGTGGGGTCCGAACTCCCCTCCAATCCAAGACCAGTCCCCAAAGTTGCCACGACTACGGGCAAGTAAAGAGGGGCCTCTTTGAGGAAAAGCCTTTGGGATCCCAATCCCATGATAGTGTATCCTCTTTGGCTGGATTTAGATAAACGCCCACCAAGCCCGCCAGAATCTCAGTAAGCCAAGCTATCTCCCAGTCCAATAGTGGCCTTCAAAAAATGAAGTCCACCAAGTCTGCAGAAACTCAATGAGCCAAGAAATCTCCATGTCCAATAGTGGCCTTCGGAAAATGAAGCCCGGCCTCCTTGACTCCAAAATTGAGCCGCCAGTAATTCCTTCTCAATGACGAGGTAATAAAGACGGAGGTAGAGCAGGCATAAGGGAGAGTCCCAGAGCCAACGATCTTTCTAGAATCTGATTTGGGTGTCTGCTCCCTAATTCCAACGCAACTTATATGGGCCAAAATCCCAGGAAAACACGTGTCATAAAAGAGTTCCACAATGTGCTTGACAACCTGAGAGAAGGAGTAGCTATGAGAAGATAGGTCCCATTCCGAGGCTGCCCAGCCATACTTGAAGCAGAGAACCCTCATCCAAAGAGACGAGTCTGAGGAGACAGCAAATCTCCGCCACCACCTAAGTAGGAGGCTTTTGTTAAGATGAGTCTACTTCTTTATCCTGCTCCGTTCTCGGAGGCGAGTTCGAACCATAGACAACCAACTCATGTTGCCTCGCCTTCTTACTCCGTAGATACAGCGACTTGGAGAGTTGTTGAACCTCGTTGGCTACGTCTTGCAATGGATTGTAGGCTTGATGTTGTGCCTCGGCCTTGATCTTCTTGTACATATCAAAGAAGACCTTGAATTGCTCCTCGAATTACAATAGCATGTTCCTTTATATAGGGAATAATAGGAAGCTAACTAGATTAAGGAAACCTGCCTAAATTCAAACTCTAATTATATTCTAGCACTTCCACTCAAGCTGGAGCATACAAATCATATGGACCAAACTTGTTACAAATATAACTTATACGGGGTCCTCGCAAGGATTTTGCAAAGACATTTGTCAGTTATAACCTGCAAATACAATATAGTTAACTGAGGTTTTTGGTAATTTCCCCCATTTTAATCCATGCACTCTTAGGAAGCTGCATTTTGTTTTTAAGTGGAAGAAATTAAATTTTCAAGTCCCATATACTAGTTTAATGGATGCACAGGATAATAATTAGTTTCACTGATGTACAGTTGCCACTCAAACTTGCTTTTCATGTGTGTCTTCAGTGTGATATTACTGATACGGTTGCATATCAAGAGAAAGAAAAGGGAGGGAGTGGTGAACTGAAATTGGACACTAAGCTTAGTCAGAATTAAAGGTAATACATTCAGGGACCTTAAGGGTGAGATCTTAAGATCGGGAATTTTTTAGCACCGCACTGACTTTCTACCATGAATTCCATGATCAAACATCACAACAGAAAGCAAGGAACTAAGGCTGAAGTTCAATAAACATACCATGGTTTACATTCATTAGGTACGCATGCTCTCCACTATAACTGATGAGTACCTCTTCTCCATTTGGGCTAAATGTAACATGTGTTAAATGCAAGCTTGAGCGTCCCTGAAAGGAGAGCACAACTAGTTTAAGGCAATAAACAAAGAGTAATAGTATGGATGAGCACTACGAGAGTAATATTGGAACAAATAATAGAAGTTTGTAACTAACACGGTCAGAAAGATGCATTGGGCAGAAATAGTTAACACAAAGAGGTGGTGGCATCCTTCTCCGGCAAGAGGCCAGAGGAGGCAGCATCCTTCTATCATATAACCGAGCAAATGCATCACTGCAAGCAGTCAATATTTAGATTTTAGTTGAAAGTGAATAACAGGATGAATACAGTTTAAACATGTCATCAATTATAACAGAGTACCTCCCCCCAACTAAGAGCAAATGAGGCCTAGTGGTACTGATATCACAGGATTTTAGAGCAAGAGAATGTTTAGCAGGGTCGGCCAAGGACCTCTTTGCTCCACACCGCAAGTCAATCTGTCATTAACAATAACCGTTAACAAAAAAGCTACATGAGAAAAGAAAAAAATCTACAGATGGAATCAAAAACTGAAAGGACATTTCAGTATCTTGACCCTATAATACATATATCAACAATGAAAATTCATCAAGATGGAACCAATGCATTAAGGACATTTATCCATATTTATTTCTAAAAAATTCTAAGTGGTGCAGCAAGAACTAGAT
The DNA here is from genome assembly GCA_036897365.1 of Geranium brycei. NCBI lineage: Eukaryota > Viridiplantae > Streptophyta > Magnoliopsida > Geraniales > Geraniaceae > Geranium > Geranium brycei. Next base: position 16,591 of record JAYMTP010002904.1, read on the forward strand.
ATAATACTACAAAAAAACCATTATACTTACATATAATGCTAATTCTGGATATGCTAAAGAGGAGAATGTGAGTTCTAAACCAGGACCGGGCACATAAGATGAAGAACAAGATAAATCTTAATTTTAGCAATGACTGCATACTACACATAGACATAACATTTTGTCAAATTTCACTGCACTTGGTAAAATTGAAGCTGAAGATTATAAGCTTACAATCCCAAGGATAGAAGTATGTGGCAATCATATAAAATACAATCCTAATTTGATCAAATAAAATCTCCCATGGTTCCATCTTATTAAAATAATTGCATAAAAGAACTCAATTAACTAGACTTTCCCTCCCCATCTCCCAATATATTTCAATTATAAACAGAAACCCTGACCATGGCAATTTTTATGTATTATATGCAAGAGGAAACATAACTCTCTATTTCAAGAATAACACTGTTTTGCATTACTACAAAACAGAGAAGCTTGTTATAATGCTTCTCCAAACATAGCATCAAACCACACTAAGGAAAATTCTCATGACTTCTTATATTGCTTAACTTCCAGAACAAAAGAAAATTAAGTTTCCATTAAACCTATAGGCTATAATATGAGTTCCAAGTTTAAACCATATTCAGTTATATAAGTGATAACCCAACTAAACTATGGCACATACTAACACGTTGCGACATTCTTGGTTGGAAGATCCCGCTGGAGGGCAAGTGCAACCCTCCCGAATGTCATGCTGCCTCAAAGTTCCATCTTCACTTGCACTCCATACCACATTGGGGTTTCCAACTTCAACCTGCGATAAACAACAGGAAGATGTTATCAGAAGCAGATGACAGGAGACAAACTTTGGTATGACACTGAAACAGTATTAGATCTTACAGCCAACTTTTTCACTCTTCTAGTGTGACACTGAAACAGTGCTGATGGAGGGGCAGCATTTTCATTTGGTCCTCTCTCACTTAAACGAGATAAATTAAATAAACGGACCTGGAAGAAAATAAGCAAGATACAGATATGAATAACATAGACGTACGAGCATATGTAAGAAAATATTAGTTATTCAAATATTACTTCTGCGTCTCCAGCTCCAGATATAACAAGATCGTCAGAAGTTTCAGGCATAAATTTCGTGCAGAATATATTCTCAGAATGCCCGCTGTCAATAGAATGCAGTAGCTTCTGTGTGGAATAGCACCAAATGTTTACCTGCAACATTTTGATGCATTAGCTATATTATGGCCCAAAATATAAGAATATAAGTCCCGAGATGCACATGGAAGGTGCCATACAAATCAGTGTAAACATAAAAGCACTTATCCCGCATTTATTGCAATAGAAAAGAAATCTACAATTTCACTACTATGTTATAAGTAACATCATCTTTGTGAGCTCATAAAATAGGTTTTAAGTCACATAAGCGGGGAAGTTAGCACATTCCTGCATATGGCCCATATAAATTTCCACAAACAGATGCAAGTGGTGAAGTTAGAACAGGAACTAGCACGTACAGTTAACTTATTATACTTCAGCCAAGTTTGAAATGGAAGGTATAATACTCCAATCCTTGCATACAGGGAAGATCTACAATGACACTTGATTTTGAAAAAACTACTGTAAAAGTTTAAGATCTACATTGACATGTGTATTTGTTAAAGCTTTTACAGAATATAGTGTTGAATTTCTAAAATATAATAGTATTATTGAGAATAACTTGATTATGAATTACAAGAGGAGGTTCCTTTATATAA
>JAYMTP010002905.1:0-18337 GCA_036897365.1 Geranium brycei
ACCAAAATTGGACCGGTTCTCTCAATTAGACCAGATTTAATTTTGGTTCAATTTCAGGGGTAGTTTAGGTATTTTTAGTATTTTAGGAGTACATTGTCCCATAATGAAATTCAGGGTACTGAAAAAAAGAAGAAAAAGGTAGGGTATGAAAGTGGAAATTCGCTATAGTTAGGTACACAAAACTGTCATTTTCCCTTTTTAGTATTGAGAGGTATTTTTTCACTAGGTACTATGTAAATATTTATTTTTGTATGCCTCATCACCTTCAAAGGTATTGTAGTACTTGATGTAAATAAAAATGTATTAAATCGAGAATTAGGTAAGAATTATGCGAGCAGCGAAGAAAGAATGTCACAGCTGAAATGACACGACTGTGACAAGATGGTAAGGTGACTCGTGACAAGGCATCAGCACATGTGCTAGAGATTGAGAAGGAGTGGTTTTTACGGTCTGGGTGGCACGACCGTGACACTAGAGAAAGCCAACATGTGACATCACCCCATTCACGCACACGAACTTGAGAGTCATGACTTCTCACGGCCTAGGTTATCGTGACCATGACAAGCCATGAGACAGATGTAAGGAGGGCTTTTGCTGCAAGCCGTGTTAACATTCAGGAAAGACAAAGTCAAAACTAATGTCACGGGGTAGGATGTCACGCCCGTGACATGACCCACCCGTAGTCGTGACAAGCGGCAAGCAGAGACCGAGAGACAAAGCATGTAACGTCGTGACAAGCAGGATCAATATTTTCGAGAGAGATAATGACTTCGTTGAAGGAATCAGGCATAAGAATCATCAAACCTCTAAGAGAAGACACTTTTAAGGGAGATTCGCGTGTTTCATACAAACACACCACTGTCTACCAAATGACCATGACACAATCCAATGTTCATATGGAATGAATGCTCCAACATTACTAATATTGACGATCAACTATACGACGTCCACTTGTAACCCAATAATTAAACCAACACAATTAACCATGACAATGGTTAGTAAATTAATGACAAGAATAAGAACTAATTCAACCAAACTAAATCAAATAATAACAAGCAGTTACAGCACGACCCCACTACCTCAGCAGTTCCCTCGCCTCCACCATCAATGACCAAAGTACCCTTCATGAAAAACTGAATGACAAAATTAATCACCTTCGACAAAAAATTACACTCGTTACCACTCGGATTCACACGATCATTTTGAACCACATATCTAAAATATCAATGGTATAAGAAGTTTGTAGCTTTGTCAAAACTTTTCTACTGATTTCATCCCTTCATATTTTCATATTGCTCTTTTTTTTTAAAAGGCTAATTTTTTCCGTTCCTTTTAGGCCTTAAAAAGTTAAAATAAGTTGTGTCGGCACATGAAGATTGTTGGCTGCAATAACCAGAGAGAATGGGTTGTGCTAAAATGGCATTTGCAGTTTTTCATTGTTTCAGCTAGTTTTAGTGTATGAGCCTCAAAATCAATCCTTGGGATGCAACCAACTAGAATATGAAACAGAATGCAGCGGGCCACAATCTCGGTATTCGATCTGGTCAATTTAGCTATTATCTTAAAAATGTTTACATACATTCAATTATATAAGTTCGTATTTTCTATATTAAAAAGAACAGCGAGCAATGGATTAGTTAATAACTCCGCAAGACTAAAGAATGCAATAGAAGTCATGTGTTAAAACAAAAGAATAGTGCGTAGTGCATACATACTTTTCATATTTGGTATTCCAGAGCTCACATTAATCAGCCTTTTGCCTTTGAAGCTTGGAATGATTAAAGACGCGGTAAAACAGTGACAGTAGCCATTGCCAAAAGATTATTAGCCAATTAGAGCTCTTGGGTTTGGGTTCAGGTCTTGGTCCGAAAATGCCTTTGTAAATCTCCTTTTGCTTCTGATAAACAGCCTTGTCATGCTCGGACAGTAAACGTAATTCTCTTCCAATTGCCTTGTCTTCAGGTGCATGTTTACGTGCCTTGAGGAAGTCTTCTCGAGCAGCATCCGATTGCCCAAGTTCTGCTCTGGCTTTTCCCCGCCTGAACAGTGCTTTCAGATTGTTCTCATCTTCTGCCAGTACCTGGGAGACCATTTGGTAAACCGGGGTCAATTTTCTGTATATCTAAAGAATAACCAGATTTAGCATTAATCATCCAATACGTGAAGACAAAACGAGAGAATGGCACACAATTGGGTTTTTTTAATGGATGTCTGGTTCAGCTTATAAGATATTTCTGAATAATATAAAGGCGAACGTCAGTTTTGTTCCTAAACACAAGACCTTGTGTCATATACTTGAGCACAAACTGATCCATAAATTGAATAAATCTACACACAAACCCAAAGCAGATTATCGGTCTAATTAGTCCACTAGGAAGCTAACAAGTAATTTATTGGTGCAACCATATACTTACAATGCTGCAATGGCCAATTGCTTCTTCGTAGCGCTTCAACTTTATCAGACATGCAGCCGTATTGAGATGACAAGGATTCTTCACTGCCAAAGCCATGTCCCGATATTTGCCGAACAACTGGAACATGAAGTCATCTCCCATGTATGCTATCGCCTAAGGAGCCATCAAATTCAGTCAATAAAACAGATAAATAAGTGTAAGATAGTAAAAAAGATCATTTACAAAGTTATTAGAACATAGAATTTTAAGTAGTCAAATGTAAGGAACTTAAGTGTCTTACCATTTCATATTGCTGCATAGCCTCCTCCAGTTTGTCCTCCTTAAACAGCTCATTTCCATCCATTTTTCTACGATCTGCTGCGCCAATTCTTTCCTCAACTGTCATGTCACTACGAGCTTTTCCCTGTAAAGCACATCAACAAGATAAGTCTGTTGTTAGATCAATGAAGAGGTGAAATCAATAATGTGATCATCCATAACTTAATAGCACAAGTCACTTACTTCTTTGGTTTCATCAAACCCAATAAACTCAACTTCGTATATAATATCTGCCATAGGTGGAACATTTGGAAAGGAAAAGCTCCCTTCTTTCCCATAACCCAATTCCCAGCCTACATGCAACAGGGCACGCTCACCAGACTTCATGTTGGACACACCAATAGCTAAGCCGGTCATTTCTTTCTTCTCTGTTGCATGCAAGTAAATGAACCGATTATCAATAACATGTCCAAAATAATGATTACACAGCATTGATGGTTCTGCCAAATTACCACAATCAGCCATTTCAAACACAATAGAACTTGCAATCTCATAAAATGTGGTCTTACAAAGATGCAATCCTAGGAAGCTCTATGTTAATCGGACCTACTACGTACATATGAATGAACAATTATCTAGATATGTTAGAAAATTGGACATATAATACTAAAAACATTGTGATCACAAATATATCATAAAAATGTACAAAACAATAGGAATCTGTAATGTCATACAATGAAAAAAAAAAATATGAGAATAGTTGGAACAAATCAGAATCCATATGAAGATACTCCAAGAAAAGAATGAAAATATATTCAAAGAAACAAAAACTAAAGAGAATTAGTATAATAGGCAAATACCTTTTCCTATAACCAATTCGAGCGGTTGCTGTTCGTTCCATGTATCTTCAAACTTGTGTTGGGTGCTCTGAGTCCATGCTCTGTAGTGCACTGTCGAGATACATGCTGTCAGTCAAATGTTCCAAAACATATATTCCCTCCATTTCAAAGTGAAATGTATGCTTTTTCCAAACAAATGTTTCAAAATGAGCGTTACTCTCCTTTTTGGTGACTACATTATGCATCAAATGTCACTAATAACCCTAATATACAGTAACTCATTTTAGTTTGTTAATGCAGATAAGGGTACGATGAAAGAAAGTTCACCACCAAATAACTTATCCTTTAAGTTTTACAAAAATGGAAAAGTGGACAGCTATTTTGGAACGGAGGGAACAAGACAACGGTTTTCAAATAAAAAAAGAACATAAAGCATAACCTATTTCCTTAAATAAATTCTCACAACTATGATACCCAGAACTTATTGCTATGATTCAAAAGCAGAAGAGCAGTCAAGGAAACTGTAGATACCTCTATTATTCATTAAATAAAATCAGTTTACAATAAAACATGTAAGGGAATCATCTGGCCAAAAAAGACAAACTTGTATGAAAACTAGATCATAGATGTAGCCTGAATAATTGTACACGTTACAGTTTAGTAGAAAACTCTACTATGATGGTCCAGCTAGCTTCTTTTGCATAACAGATTGGTATCCAGAGTTCGCAAATAAAAGTAAGAATATAAGTTCGTTAAAAGTATAGTTAATATGCCTGACATAACTCAAAACAATTACTATATTATTTTGAGATATTGCATTTAGCCACACAGAAGACAACTGTTTCTGCGTGCACAAATATTTAGGAGGGTAAGGAAACACATTAACAGGAACCGAAATATAAAATTTTCAAAATATAAGCAGAAGGGAATCCAAGAAATCAAAGCTTAGGAAATTGTTTCATAAATAGAAGAAGTCTAATGTGATACTTACAGAAACAGGTTGCATATTTGGTTGGTTTTTGACCATGTCCTTCCTTGATTATTTGCTTCGTTACTTTATCATGTAGGACCTCCATCTCAGAATCAACTTTTGGGGGAGTATTCACATCTTGCTGAGATTCCCCATTCACGGATCCAGAGCTTTCGGTGACAATTTCATTTTCCCCGTTTTCTTCTGTGAAGAATACATAACACTATCGTAATCTGTTAATAAATCACTTATTTTCATCACATTACATAGATGAATATAAAAAATCTTTACTTATCCTTCAAATAAAAAGATCAAATACAAAAAACTTAGAAAGATGAGGATTTAAATGCTACACAAATTTAATAAGTTGACGTGCAGATGACCAAGCTGAGAACAAGGAGAGAAAAAGGCAAGGCATGGGTAGTATAAAGCAGCCCTCAAAGGCAGAGTGGTATGAGGTATGAACATGTTTCTCACTACACTACAATTGTTGGATCAATCAGGCCACAACCCACCAAAACAAATATGTAGGAGTATAATACGGTCAATCTAGCTTAATTTGCAGCAAGAAATTTACAGAAAATTCAATTTATAATTCGAGTCCTTGCGTACATAAATTATTTCTAAACAAGAATTATTTCTAGCTCTTGGCCCTGAATATGTTAAATATTTAGAGGATAAAATAAATGAAGCCTCTAATTGGTTAAGCTTACAAAGGATATTGAATCACGCTTGAGTTTATTCTGTGGCAAGAAAATCATAAGTGTGTATATCCACATAAAAATATACGGGAGGAATATCACAATATATCTAGGCAGCTTTCAGTACTACATGTTTTAAATACTTAAATATACATAAATGTAATCAGTTATCTATCGTATCCCTACTGAAAAGTGTCAGTCAGGAGAGCATGGTGATAAATTATATAGTACTCTCAAACACACAATCTGTGGTAAACAACAATTTTACCAATCATATAAAATCATGTTACCTGGGGGACTGTTAACTTAATAAGATATTTACACGAAACAGCATCTTATAAGCATCTGCACAAAGTTATACAGAAACCAACATTTCTATATTCACTATTCTCTTACTGAATGATGATTATACATCAACATGATGAATTGCAAGAATGGTAAACATAATCTGTATGATTTATCTCTATATTTTCCATTGCACATGTTCAAATAATTCAATCGTATTCGACTGAAAAGCCTGAATTAATGCATTTCTCTGCAATCTAAAACTTCAATTGAGTTTTTATATCTGTATTTAAGTGAACTTGGCAGAAATATTCCAATATTTAGCACATTCAATGTTAGAAATAAGATTAGAGTCATGGATCACCGTGTGCTTGACTTTGCTGCTCTGAAACATCTTCCATTTTTTCAAAATCTAACCAGTCTTCTCAAATTCCTACAAAACAACACCAAATGAAATATTCATCAAATCCAGAACTCACTAATTGAGAAAAAGAGAGTCCATTTCACTTAAATACATAAATGAATCGAGCAATCTCATACATAACTACTTAAAAACACAATTGAAACTCCATGTTTTGTTCCTAAGAAAATTCTGCAACTTGGTCGAATTAAATGATACAATCATATTACAGATTAGATGATAAACAGGATTGAATTTTATGGAAGCTAAGCAGAGAAATAGGTGAAGTGAAGAGTGAGAACTCACTAGCGATGGAGGGGATCGAAGGCCGGCGTTGAAATGGGACTGTTGTGTTCTGGGTAGGCCAACTGCGTTTTCGCTGGGTATAGATCGAAATCGAAGAAGATTCTAGACTAATTTCCTTTCAATTAATTAACATTGGAAATTGTAAACAAACAAATAAAAACCGCCCTCAACCGTCCATGTATTGTTGGCAACTTATCATCTCTAATTGCCGCGGTTTGTTCAATAATTTAGTCTCAACTAAAAATGTATCTCTCTCTCGAGCTATGGACGGTTTTCACCTCCTTCTCTCAAAAATAAAATGTGTTTTGTAGAGTTCTCGAATTATATTAACGTTTCGCTTAATCTCAACAGCATTAGTTTTTTGTCAGAATGACAAAAATACCTTTGTATTTAAAAAATTAAAAACATTTTCTTAAAACATATTTTTTATAAAATAAATAATAAAAACTATTTCTAATATTTTTTTTTTTCAAAAAAATATTAAAAATAAAAAACGTCTTTTAAACATCGTTTTTCATGATTTATAATTTTTTATTTTTCAAAAAATAAATTTTTTAATACTAAAATCAGTTTTTTATTATTTCTTTTATAGAAAAATATAATTTTTAAGAAAAGTTTGAGAAATAACTTTTATTTTTTAAAATACAAGGGCATTTTCGTCATCTTCAAAAAAAAAGTTAACAGAATTTTCAAAAACTAACGCCGTTGGGGCTAAGTGAAACATTTGTATAGTTCAGGGACTCCACAGAATACATTCTGTTTTCGAGAGAGGTAAGTGAAAACTATGCATAGTACGGAAGATGTGACATTTTCCATAATTTTTATCAAATTTAGTGCCATCTTTGAGTACTTTCGTGTCAAACTGAAAGTTGCATACCTCCAAAAATATAAGTATAGTTAAATGTTCAGTACCTATAAAGAAAGACATAAGTGTACTTGAATGTCAAAAGGTTATACTTAAAAATTGACATTTAAGCACATATTATATATAACTATGAAATTGTTTTTCACAATACCCTAACTATATTTTGTTACATTTTAACATTTATTTTGAAAATATGAAATTGTACTTTCAAATCTTAAAATGATTCCCTTCTGTCCAAACAATCTCTGGCACACCTACACTTACGGGGGTGCTTTGTCTTTCGTCTTCGTCTAGTAAGGTTGGATCGCTCCAGTGTTGGAATTCCTATCATGTGGTATCTCGCCAAGGCCTTCCCCTGATCCAATCTCTTCTTCGACACCCCTGTCCCGTCATGCCATGGAGCACATCCACCAGTCTGATTGCCCATTCTCACTTCCAACTTCAACATGGTTCTCTGCTAAAGTCGGCATCAGAAGGCAATGCCGGCTGGGTGAGGATGAAGATTTTTTAGTTTATTTTTGTGATATTGCCAGTGTAAGAATTAGAGAGTCGCGTGCTAGTCATGTGACCGACCACAAATATTAAGTTTCCATAATTTTACTCCTTGTGCAATTTCAAAAAAAGTTGCCGGTGACACTTCTTTAACTAGTAAGTTGCAAAATCGGACCGTTGAGCCTACTCAAAAACATCTTGCAGGTCCGGCTGAAAAACTGGAAGCGATGCACTCACTCAATTTGTAACCATTTGCCAAAGTAAAATCAAGTGATGATAGAACCACACAATTCAATCTCAGCTAAGTACCGCAATTAACTCCGGAAATGATAACAAGTTCTTCAAAACTTGGGCATGAGGAAACAGACACATTCCCTTTCGCGTCACCAACAAAGTCCTTAGTTACATAAGTGAGTTTGATAGTAATCACAGTTCCGTCCCTTTAAGTTCCATCCACAAAAGAGCTGTTGAAATGAGTGGATTGCATATTAGTAATCTCTTGAATGCTTTGCAATCTCAGCCTGAAAACAAATATGCGACCATTAAATAAATGGGGAAAGGTCTGTTGTTCACATTAGAGATGCACAAATGCTTAAAATATATTTAGATTTTGGGGTGAGTTTGTTTTAGTATGCACACAGTTGCTAAGTTTTGCAAATCATACATCAAGAAGATGAATGATGTTAAGACAGCAGCATAAACACCAAGATGGGATGGGACCCACCAGTGGAGAAAAGGTAAATGCAAAGCATGATTTTTTTTTCTCAATATCAAAAACATCCCTAATGTAAAACTAGAATTATTGCTGGATGTTGTCCTTAGGAAAAATCTTTAAGATCAGCATGTTGGAAAATGATCATGTCATCAATGCTTGTTATATATACTAGTTTTCTAGTAAGCCGTTTTCTAGTAAGCCTAATACAAAAGTTATCTTTAAAATGGTTGAATAAAATAGCACTACCCTGTAACACAATTTTATCTGTTAACAGTGAACTTACAGAAAACTCGTACGAATTAACGAAAATTACCCTTCTTCACTGGATTTTATACTAAAAGTTGCTGTACGAGCATTTCAGAAAAGTACTACAAGTAAACTGTAAACATTTAGAGCATGGAATAGTATCATGAATAATCAAATTTTAAATCAGCATTTGAAAGTCAAACCAGACCTCTAAACTGCCCTTCAAGATGTCAAGTTCCTTGTCTAGGTCATTGATAGCCTGGTTGTATGCCTGCATTGGTGATGACTGGCTAGTTGTGTGGATCTACATTAAAAATAATCAATTCGGTTAATACAAGAAGCACCGCTTAGTACATTACACTCGACTCTTCCCTGGCAAGTGTTTTTGTTGGCATTTGACACAAAGCTGTCAAACAATCCGCTATGTTGAAAAGGGCATGTATACGTAACGATAGCTACCACCAAATATACAGCTTATTCCAAAACAATTTCATTTCATACAATAACAAAATGGATCATGCATCATAAATTGGGGATAAGTCCCCAACTTCAGATGCCTATCCTATGAGGATTTGAAACTACCGTAAAACATAGAGTTATATAGAGACAAAGTGCCTTGTCCTGTACTTCTATGTTTTATTGGGGGTGGCTATGATGATATAGTGCAACAAACAAACAAATTGAAAACAAACCACAGAGCATTCCAAGCTTTAATCTCTCCGTGCACAATATAATGGACTTCTCTATATCAAACTATCAGTATCCACTTAATTAACAAATCTTAACATCAAATTTACCACATTCTCACCTATTGCTCCATTATTCCAAAGATGGACACATAAATAAATGTAAATAACACCTGGAAACGATAACAACGGTAACACCATGCTTACATCAAATATGTGAAGCAACCACACATAAAACAATACATACAAATACATGCAACCATATATTTCCCTGTCAAATTTATTGCAAACTACAGGCATAATAAAAAATACCCACAAAACCAATCAACAAAAAAAAAACTTGAAACACCGTGCATGAATAAAATTTCTGGAAATAAACCCTAAACCTTTGAAATTAAGCAGAGAACAAACCCGAACAAGGATTTTGTACTGGAGGGGGTGAGGGAGCTTGTAACCGGCGAAAAGCACATCCTCGTCCCGGTGCAATTGCCTGATTAACAGTAAACACGATGATAATCAGGATTAAATCAGCGAAAAGCTAGAACGCATCAATTAGCTGGAAAGGGTACAAGTACATGCGAACAATGTTGCCGATGGTGTGGTCCTCACGCTCGATGGTGAAAGAGGCTGCGTTGATGATCTTGGTGTCTCTCTCGTACGAGACCCTGCAAGTGAAACCACCATTTGTAGAAACAGAAAAGGAAGGGTAGAAGAGTGATGAAAGTGAAACTACTTTTTGGTGCCTTCGGGGACGACGAATCGCTCGTATCGATCTGGGGCATTCATGGCTGCTTCTCCTTCCTCTGTCTCTTCTCTCTCGAAACCTCTCCGACCCAACTGGCTAATTATGTCATCAGCTAATCTAAATAGGATCAAGAGACGACAACGTTTTGGATTTGTCCACCTTGCAAATAGAGCAATTACAATTCACTCCACTGTATTATGTGTGTTTTTATCCATTCACTACGGTACACTTTCAATTATATAAAATCACTATAAAAAATTATTTTTATACGTGATCTTATATATCTCCGTTAAATTTAATATTTAACATATAAATTACCCCTAAATAACAATATTTTAAAAAATACATTAAAAATAGACACGAGAATGTCACATATGACATTATTATGCATTCTTCATTAATCTAGCAATTGCATAAGTCATCGAAGGAATCAATTAATTTTTTATACTAGCCCTTCAACGGTGCTTGTGCGTTGGATTTGGTGAATTCACTAGAAGTACGGCGGATGAGTCTGTCGTCGTATGGTGCTACTTCCCCTACTAGATAGTGTACATGTTTGTCGTATTTATGTATAAAATTATGTGGGCAATCTGTCGGAGATCCATCAAGTCACGACGCCATCACTACTTGATAAAGACGGGATTGTCTAATTCTCGGGTCATTGGGTTAAAAAATTCGGACCTCCAAGTAAACTCGATAGGACCCGAAATTAAAATCGTCGACTATTCATACTCGAAGGATGAGGTTTAAAGATCGGGGAAAGAGATGCGGTCCAACTTTACGACACTGGGTTCTTAAGGAATCCTTCACAAGTCTTGGTTTTTGGTCATTTCGGCGCCCAATGCTTCATTGTCTGCACGTCGTTCTTCGTCCCTTTCTCACACCAACATTTTTTTATGTTGTCTAGTATCCCAAACTCAAGACCAAGGTTTTCCTGTCATCAGAGTTTGCTACAGTCTAGCCTACTGTGGCTCATTCGCGTGTTGATGGGGTCCGATTGCGAGCCAATTTTCACAAATTGACATTTTAGAGAACAACGACCAAGAGGTGTATTTTGACACAAACAATGAGGGAAGACGCAGTGGTGACTGAATCGTGAAAAATGAAGAAGAAAATTAGGTTCGACTTGGCTCCAAACCAGGATGAAGAAGTAATAGTGGCGGCATACCTAACCTAATACTCCACCATTATGATACTGATACACTTGATCGATACGTTGGTTTAAGAGTGACAACACATCAACTTTAGTATGCCACCATGATAGTGAGTGTGCACTTGTCCACACCGTTAATGTAGTGGCAGCGTACTTGGGAAAGTACACAACCATTAAACTGAGATGCGACCGTTAACACAAAAGTATCTCGTTATTAGATAACGGTATCGCATTATTGGTGTCGTCATAAGATACGCAACAATTAACAACAACCTCATATTTTTTTGCCTAACTATGAGCACGTGACATACTAGGTACACCTCTATTATAACAATTTCGTGTAGTCATTAGATTAGTGACGTTGATGAAATGTAATTGATATGCGGCATGAAGCAATCCCAATACAAGAATGAAATCATGCATTACTTTTCATGGTTCAATTAAATATGCATAGAATATTTCTTTTTCTTGGTCATCCAAGTGGCTGAGTCTCCAGCTCTACTCAGTCTCGAACTACACTAAATCTTAAGAGCATGTCGGATTGATCTTGTATTTGCTGCCGAAATTGACATTTGAACAAGAGGCTTTCGCTTTTCCGTAGTTTTTATTTGCAAGGCTAAGATTGATGTCTTGCAACTGAATCCCTCGACATGGGAAACGCTTGCTGCAATCAAATTTCATGACGACATCAGAAGCACTTGTTCCTTTTATGTTTCTGTATAAGATATTACTTATTTGCACAGCCGATCCCTGCCAATTTAATTATTTTATTACTACATATAAATTGATGAGAAAATAAATTAGTAAAACCTAATGAAAATAAAAAGTTAACATTTTTTTTGTACCTTTTGAGGACATGACCCATCTTTGTCGCAATAATTTTGGTCTATTATTATAGGGTTGGCCACGTTGTTCATCACAATATTCTCAAACATTATATTTGTGGCATATCCAGACCCTCCCTGCATGTACCAATAAAACTCAATAAATATTGACATATACACTAAAAGTGAAATTTGGATAAAACCCATTACTAAAAAGTGTACTGCGATATTATTTATGTCTAAAATAGTGTATTTATTAATGCAATAAGAACCAACTCATATTGCCCCTTATATATACCTGCCAAGTTTTAATTCTTACTCCATTAGTACTTCCTGAGAACTTGGCTCTGTTTACATGTATATTTGATACGTGAGCTTCTGAATTCCCAGCTCCTAAACTACCAATGCTGCACAGATATATGCGACCAAAATTTCAAAAAATATATTTATTTATCAAATATACAAATATTATATATTAGAAAATTGGACAGGTACAACAAATCTAATTAAATCAGTTGAACTTATAAACCTGATTCCATGACCTGGGCCACAGGTAATGTCCGTTGCTCTAACATTTTTGGACCCACTCACTATAGAAATGCAGTCATCACCTAATTCATAAAAACAACTTTGCATTAAATACTTTAAATATAGATATGACATTATAAGATTATGCATATTAGTTTTTGAGGAGTAATATGCTAATAATACTTTATCAATGAGTACCTGTACGGATGACACAGTTCTGAATCACCATATTTTGTGTGTCGCTGACATGAATTCCATCTGTGTTTGGGCTGTTTCCGGGAGAAACTACCATCAAATTCAATGCTCTTACATTCACACATCTATGGAATGTAATGTGCATCTGTTGTGCATTTTTTATCGTTATGTCAGATACTTGTACATTATTGCACTCAGAAAAAGTCATTGCCTTCAAAAAAATAATGAAAACATTATGATTAACATCGACCATAGGTAACCAATATGGATATTGAAAATGTAAGCGTAATAATGATTAGAGAAGAAATGGGTGCACTTACTGTTGGTGCTCTTTTGCATTGCTGCACAGGGACAGAAAAAGAAAATTCAATAATTAGCGGTTGAATACAGATATTTAAGCTCAAATTATAGATTAAGAAAAAAGACACCAAAGATTAATGATGATGATGATTATCAGAAGCCCAACCCACCTTAAGCTGATAGGTGGAGGCCCAGATTATTATATAAGCTGGTGAATAGATTCACATCTTTCAGATGTGGAATTCTAACACCCCCACTCACGTGCAAGCCGGTTTGAAATGCGCACGTGAAAATAGGCAAGCGAGGGACAGATATAGAGTGGACGCATGATCCATGGGCTTTTAGGCCCGATGACATATGCACGTCCAAGATAAAACCAACCTCTGATACCATATTAGAAGCTCAACCCACCTAAAATCTTAAGCTGATAGGTGGAAGCCCATATAGTTATATAAGTTGGTGAATAAATTCACATCTTTCAGATGTAAGACTCTAACAATGAGGATGATGATGATGATGATGATGATAATACGTACAAGTTTTTTGTTAATTTTGCAAGATTTGGGCCACCAAACTTGGCCATTGCCATTGATGGTACCACCTCCTTCAACTCTCAAATTTTGAATATTTTGGAACATAAGCCACAAGTTTTTCTCGTAGGCTGATGAACTTGTAGAAGCTTTGATTGTTCCATAAACCTTAATAAGCAAAAGTCACGTGGAGAAAGGTTAGTATAGGATGTCTTCAACTGCCGATAAAAAAAAGACTAACAAATACTGCTGGTCAAAAAAAAATTTATATAATAATAATAATACCTTAATTGTGGTGGTAGATTTGCAGGGACCTTGAAAAGTGATGGGATTGACATTATAAACCTTGTTGTTGGAAACAACAAGAACTCCATTTGGGACACCACAAGCCACTTTCCAAGCTTTCATAAATGCCTACACCATAAACAAAACACACAAAAAAACAAAAGAAATCATCATTTATATGTAAATTAAACTGAAGTTAGTTGAATGTAAATATATAGATATATATATTAATTATTACCTGAGTATCATCTCCGCCATTGGCTTTAGCTCCGTAATCATCAACCCTTACATTAACAGTTCTTGATGACGATGACGAGGTCATGGGATGAAAAAAGTGGTCGTTATCACCATTAATATCATAATTGTGGAGCTTCCCAAAGTTATAGTTATCTTCATCTTTCGAAGATGTGATTCTCTGATCAAGATCAAGAATCATATTGGCAAGTGGGTCCTCAAGATCATGATCGTATCTAAAACCTTTGGAAGAGGAGGCGATCATGAACAATACAATGGCAAATATGGGAAGGATTTGGGGTTTTCGTGAGTTGGTCATTGTTAGATATGAGAGATTGCAAGAATATAATGGTTAGGAGTCAATGATGGCTTGTCTCATGTATTTATAGTGAAAGGTTAACATTATTAATAAGGCAAAATGTGTGCTATAAAAATATAAAATGAAATTGGAATATTAATTAATTGGAGCGGTTATTTAACGGGAAAAGATATATTATTGCTTGCTGACCAACGTGTTGTGTCAGACTAACCAACACGCATCATTTTGCTCAAGTGTACTGTATAAATGTGTTGTTCAAATATTTACAGGTAAAAGTCAATAGAATTTTAAATGGTGGTGTGCAAATGTTAGCCAATATTTAAACTACATATATAGTACAATAAGACTACATGAAATTACATTCCAGAAAAAGATACAAAGAGAAATCTACGATGAAACGGTAGTATCGAAACGAGTTCTCGCTGTTCGATTATCGTTCTAACCTCCCATGTCAATCTGATCATCTTCTGAAAACTATCACTCCCATTCAAGCTACCGACTCTACACCTCACGCCACAACCGTTCACAAAGACTTCCACGAACCCTCTCAACTCAGCCCCGTCGCAGTGTGAATCTGGATCAAAGCACCTAGGCTCACAAACCAAACTCGAACAACTGGTATGAACCGAGAGAGCACTTCTCCCGGAGTTCCTCACCAAGGTGTTACAAGGCTGGGTACCCACGAGGCTTGGATTACTGAGTCACATCCCTCAGAGGTCCACTTGCGACCAGACCAAGGGAGAGTCGGTAACTTTAATTCCAAATTACTTCCACTTGAAGAACAAACACTTCCACATTTCCTGCATAACTTAAAAACTTGTCGTCCACTCCATAGGCCTAAATCATGCCGACACGCATTGCCAGAAAACATGACATGATGGAGGCAATGCACTCGAAACTGCCTTTCACTCATAAAATCTCTCAATTCCACAAAGGGACACCATTCGCACAAAGCAATACACTCAATCGTACGAAATGATTCATTAAATCGCATGAAGTAATACACTAAATCATACACAGCGAAACACCCAAACGGGTTGAAACCAACAAAAAACATCAACACACACTGTAACCCCAAAACCAAAAGTCCTTCCATGAAATCAATGAGAACACCCAAAAATAGAGACCACCGACGAAGCGTAGAAAGGAAGATCAGCGACAGAAAAGGACTCACCGAATCAGTCGGCGAGAGGCAGAGGCAACAACGGACAGTGAGGTTATCGTTCCCCTAACCAAAAAAAGCCTATCCGATTGGTGCTCTTATTTGCAGCGTTTGTCTTGTGCATACTTAAATCAAACAACCATGTAGAGCAGATATCGGCGAAGGAAAAAAAACTCACCGAATGAAGCACAGACGGGGAGAGGCAGAGGCGGCAACGGACATGAGGCCGTCGCCTCCCCTAATCCTATAAATCGCCATTCTCTGGTCGCGTGAACTAGTGATTTATGTACTTAATCCAATCAAATTAGTTATTTTGATTTGATTCAATTATTAATATACTTCAATATAGTTAATGAATATAAAAACATTATTTCATATCACATAATATTATACTTATTTTATATGTTTTGATAAAAATTACATTACAAAAGGTACATAATGTAATAAAAATTATACAGAGAGAGTTGTATTATTTAGTGCAGCAAAATCAACTTTGTCTTTGTCCTAATATTAATGGTGGGACAAGATAGTATTTCTATATATTTCAATGATCTATTAACATACATGTTAGATTTCGGTATTTTAAAACACTTTTTTTAAGAAGAATCAAAATATTATTAAATAATTAACTCGGCATCACGCCGGACAGCCGAAGCAACATTTGGTGAGACAGACCCACACCATGATCCCAATTAATGTTAGTTAAAGCATATCTGGCTAATTCATGAGCCATGATATTGCAAGTACAACGAGCAAAACCTGTGGAAATACCTGTCCCGGAGACGGAAAGAATATGGCAGAAGCCACCAATAATGCCCCCAAAAATGTTCCTAACTTGTTTCTCGCGTCAGACATGATCCACCACCCTAAGGCAATCAGACTCTATCACCGCCTCCTTCCAGTTCTTTCCTTTCGCCCAAGAGAGGGCTTCCCTAACACCCACGGCCTCCACCTCTTCTAGGCGAAGATATCCCGAGAAGCGTCTACAGAGAGCCCCTACTATCCAACCCTCAAAATCTCTACATACGAGGCCTACACCCAAAAACCCCTCTCAGCGTCCACCCCCTCATCTATGTTAGTCTTCAAAGTGCCTGACTTAAGAGGGTCCCACACTTGGCTAACAGTTGTCTCCCCGTACCTGAGGCGACTGTCGTGGGCCTGGCCGCAGCCTAGAGTCTTCGACTCCTGTTAGCTAGCGTTGCTACTCTTGCTGGGTGAAACGTCTCCCCTTCCAGACAAACCGGTTCCTCGCTCCCCAAGTAGCCTATATACTAAGTGCCAAAAAGCTAGCTTCATCTTCCCCTTCCACCCAGGAGGCCCAGTCGCTCACTTTCGGAATTGGCCCCATTCTACTCTAGATTCCCTCCAACAATTTGTCTCCCCAAATGGATGCCACAACTCGGCATTCCAAAAATAAGTGGTCAATAGTCTCTTCCACTTCGCCACATAGGGGGCACTGTGAGATTATCGGGATTCCCTTCTGGGTTAAGGATGCCCTAGTTGGAAGGATGTTCGAGATCGCTTTCCATAAGCAGATTTTGACTTTTGGCGGGACCTACAGGCTCCAAACGACTTTCCACCCCGGTGCCTCTGTCGATGGAACCCATACACTTATCAGAGTGCAAATCACTCTATAGGTGCTCCTTACCGAGTACTCCCCCCGTCTTGTCCGCTTCCCAATACCAGTGGTCCCTTTCCTCGTACATGCTGGGCATGATGGAGAAAATCTTGTCACACGTATCCTGGTCGAATAAAGCTCTCACATTTTCTTCATCCCAGACTCTGCATTCTGGTCTAAATAGTTCAGATACCCTCATATCTACTGGTATGTTCATCCCTGCGCTGATATACACGATCTCTCCCGCTAGCCAAGGTGTCCCCATAATCGGGTAGTTTCCTGGCCCAATACTACGGCGAGCTTTTCTTTTATTATCGACCGCCCTACACATATGTCTCTCCACACAAAACTCGGCGTAGTCCCAAGGGGAGCTTCTAAGAATGAGGATGATAGAAAATATTTTGCCTTCAACAGTCTAGCCGGCAATTATGAGGGTTTTGTCAAGATCCTCCAAGCTTGTTTTCCCAAGAGCACCAGGTTGAATTCCTTCAGGTTTAAAATTTTCATCCCTCCTAACTCTTTATGTTTGCATTGGTCGACCCACTTTCGCCACAAAATCCCTCTCCCGTCCAAACTTCCCTTCCACCATAATTTGTCAAACATTCTCTCGATGTCCTCGATTAGCCTTTGAAGGAACAGGAAGAGCTGCTTGGAATAAGATGGGAGTGCTTTGTAGAATGGATTTGATCAGTACTTCTCTCCTAGTTAAAGATAAGAATCTATTGCTCCAGGATGTCATTCGTCGAGCAATGCGCTCCTTGATGTAACTCAGGGCCTTGGACTTATTTTTCCCGCCATTCTTGGTAGCCCTAAGTACATAGTTGGTTCCCCTTCCTCCCTGAAATTCAACATGCTGATGATATCACCTCTTACATCTTGAGGTGTATTGGGAAGAAAAAAGCTGAAGATTTTTCCCTATTTATTAGCTGGCCTGACGCCCTCTCATAAATATGTAGACACTGCAAAATCCTGTCAGCCTCCCACTGAGATGCTCTGGAGAACAGATAACTATCATTGGCAAATAGGAGATGAGAAACTGCAGGCGCTCCCCTGACTATTTTAACCCCCTGAATATGCCCTATTTTGTCAAACTCTTGTATTAGCAGTGTTAAACCCTCTGCGCATATTAAGAAGAGATAGGGTGAAAGCGGGTCGCCCTGTCTTAGCCCTCTCGTCGGCTGAACGATCAGGGTCTAACTGTTAGATTTGTGCCCTAGCCCAAGTGTATGAACAATCTATATTGTAAATGTTTTATCATTTATCGGAA
>JAYMTP010002906.1:0-18329 GCA_036897365.1 Geranium brycei
TTGACATTACACTCTTACTGTTTTACATTATACTCTCAATGACATTACGCTCATACAGTTGACATTACACTCTCAATGTTGGACATTACACTCTCTATGTTGAACATTACACTCTCAATGTTGAACATTACACTCATACGGTTGACATTACACTCCCAATGAGAAAGCTGAACAGTACGCTCTGCTGCGAAAAAATACGGAATTGCCCTCACTTAAGTGCACAGTGCTCGACATTACACTCTCACGGTGGGATATTACACTTCCACGTGTCGCGTGCTATTTTAATCGCGTAAAAAGCATCATACATGATGTATTCGTTCTATTCAGACATATAAAAGATTTGTAGTGAAGTGTGCCATTGTATATAATTGAAAACATGCGCATCATAATGACAATGACATGGCGCCCAATAACATGCTGCGTACGAATCCGACGTGGCAGCCAATGAATCACGAGTGGGCCCAGAAGAGTGACCTAATCAGCATACCAACTCTCCACTACTGTCCAATATTAAATAATAATATACGAATAGCAACAGCTCCTCCAAAACCAGAAAGGCCATTTCTGTTCAGAGACGATCGAAGAAGCTACGCGCATCCATTTCCATGGCGTTCGCGAACACGATCCTCTCTTCTTCTTCGTCTTCGCTGCCTCTTCTCCGATTCAGGTCTCCTGGTTTCGGCGTCGCTCCCGACCTCTCTCCATGCGAATCCCTCGTTGTTTCCCCAATCTGCACCAAACCTCCACACCTCGGAATCGCTTTCTCGAGAAAGAGGTGAGGATCGTCTCTCGATTCTGTTGTCTCTGTATATGTTCCGAGAATATTTGGATTTCGTTGTTATTATATTTGTATTTTTGCTTCAGATTTGTTTATTTATTATTATGAGCTTTGTACGGCAATATATTTAGCTCGGGCGATGGATTTTGTTTTTCTAGTGTTGGTTATGCTTGATTTTTTTAGGTCTGATAAAATTTTCTGACGATGAAAAATCTGCATTTTTTATATACTTGCTTGGCTTGGTTTCTGAGAAGATGCAGGCGAATGAATTGTTTGATTTATATAATGTGAATTCTGATAATCTGCATAGAAAATGTGACTCGTGTGTTTATGGAGACCGTAAAAGATTTGATGTCTTGTTCTGACTTTTTTTCTTAGCAACCAAACGGTGTTAAGTGCAGTTTCTTTTATCTTCTAGTGGTTTTTTAAAATGTAAGGTGGTATTTTTGAATTGGGTTGTTTTCTAGTAGGTTATGAATATTCTGCTAACTTTTTCTTACTTCATAGATTTATATAAGTTTGGTTTGTGATTTTGTTTTGTTTTGCTATTGTCACTTTTTATATGTTTTGATCTTCTTTTTATTGCTTAATGTTACTTGCACTATGTAGGAACTTTCTGCATGCAGCTCCAGATGGAGTAAATGCAATGGGTTCAACCTCATTGGTCAGCAACAGTTTCCTTCTTTACGTTTGATTATTTACTGTTAGCTATGAGATTAGGAAATTTGCATTTATGCATTCTTGTTTATGGATGTAATTTTGTTCTTCTGGATGGTGTTGCAATGCATAACAGCTGATTCTGTTTTGAATATAAGTACACTGTGAAGCATTGTACTGAATGTGGCACTTACAGATTTTAGTTGAGCTGCAAAGGTAAATTTGTGGGTATAAATACTTCTACACGATTTTGGAGGACACTCGGTCAATGCTTAAAACTCTATTTGGAAATCCAGTTTAATATCTCCTTAGAATGCAAACTAGGAGCTAATATGGACCTTTAAGTTGGATTTTCCAACAGCTAAGATTAACTCATCTGTGTTTACGTCATATAAATAACATGTTACAACATTTGAGATTCACACTAATGTAATTGTATGAACCCAGATTTGAACTCAGGACCTCTCCTATATAGGTGTGAGCCCCTTACCCTTGGCCCAACTTTTGTTGGTATAGATTTACACATTTGTGTTTATATTATTGCGTGATTTATGTTTGTAACAATTGCTTACGTTACTTATGCCAACTGTACATCGATTCCTAGTTTGCATTCTAATAATAGCTTTCTCCTGAACTATCTCCTATATATATATATATCGTGTTTTATAAATATTATGACGTGAGGTCATGGGTGAAAATGATTTAGATACTCCAAAATAATTAATAATGGGGTCTTTTGCTGTTATAGTAACCGTAGACCAATATACTCTGCAAGAGACATAATACAACTGGGCAAGGAAACAATGCATATGTAGTTCTGCTGCAAATTTGTATTGAATTGTTTGGAGATACCTTTTTCGACTAATTCATGCCCTGGTGGCACTAAGGAGAAGTCTGATGAAGTTTTGTAATGATGCCTGCATGATATAATATTGCCCAGAGCATTAACAAAGTGTTTTATTTGCAGAAGGCTGAGCAAGATTCCGATTCTGTTCCCATGCCAATCGTTATGATTGACCAGGATTCCGATCCTAGTGCAACAATTGTGCAAGTAAGCTTCGGAGATCGCCTAGGAGCGCTTATTGACACGGTGAGGAGACTTTAACACAAAAAAAAATAACGGGAACTATAACAACTTGTGATCGTCAGAATTCAGATAACTGTCTTATAAGAAAAACAAATATCATACTAATATCTATGATGTACTATGTCTCTTTATGTGCATACTGTGTGCTTGACATAACTGGTGTTAGCTGTTATTTGGAGGAGGCAGAATGAAGACTGGTACATTTGGTTTCCTTATTCAATATAATTGATATTCCTGCCAATTAGGTTTGCAGATAGAAGGCAAACAATATGAGTTGGAAATCCAACAATTGATTTGTATAAGTTGTTCGGGTCCAACCTTGTACGTTTGAGTTGGAAACTTAACATAAAATATACATACTTGATCAACCAGCTGCCTTTTTCGCTATGGTTATAATTTTGTATATAAAACAATTGTCTTTACTCTTTATGGGAGTCTTGCTGGTTGTCATTATATTAGTTTATTGTGAAGTCACTCTCTTGAATATTGACTAAACACTTGCCTTTTTTCTGGAGCAGATGAGGGCATTGAAAGATTTGGGATTGGTTGTGACAAAAGGGACTGTTTCCACTGATGGACCAGTGAAACAAACAAAGTTTTTCCTAACACTATCGTGAGTAACTCTTTTGGAGTAAGATTATTTTGTGTTAATGTGCATTTAAATGATATTGTTTGAACTTATCCTCTAATTATACGTTGTCAAATTTTATGTAGTTCTTTGTTGTTGTCTCTTTAAGATGATTTTTCCTTTATTGGTTGCTGTGAATGATATATGTACAAGAAACTGGTAGGTCTCTAGGAGGCAACAGATTTTTATAACTCAAAGGCCATGTATATATATTTGTGTGAATAAACTATTGTATTGATTTACACCCTTAGGTCTAATTGATTTTTATGGACAACTTTGTAATAGTTCAAACGTTGCTAAAATATCCAAATATGTTTTGCACTATTCACCAGAAAAGAATCAATTTGCATGAATTGGTAAACATTTGAGTGGAATGAAACCCCTCGTATAAGGGTCAATTTCGCAAAGGAAAACTCTAAGAAGATATTGAATTGCTAGATATCCAAATGCCAACTTTGTCCAGTGGTTTGATGGTTGAGATACAAGTTCATGAGCAGATGCCTGATATTCTGGAGCTACAAAATTTAGAGGATTAGATAGACTGTTGCTCTTTTGTTTTCTGTTTGATTACATCAACCTATAGTTACTACAGAAATTCAGTATGACTCTTATTATTAAGCGCCATAGCTCACAGAATTTAACATTGAGGATATTTATATTAAATCAGTCCAATAGCTTTATTATCAATCTGATATGTGTCATCGCAAATACTGACCATTGTTGGTGGTTACATTAGAGACACTGGGCGAAAAGTTGAAGATTTTGATTTGTTAGAAATGGTTCGACTTACCATCATCAACAATCTCTTGAAATATCATCCGGTACGTATTTGTACTCTCAACGTATTACTTTTGTGTTACAATGTGTGAAATTAAGCCAGGGTAAAGTTTGTAAGCTCTTTATTATGAAACTCATATGCTTCCATAAGCATCTTTTTTGGTGTTGCTGTTTTGGTAGGAGTCCAGTGAGAAACTTGCTATGGGGGAGGCTTTTGGAATAAAGGGTCCCGAGAAAAAGGTGATGATGTTGTACAATTTTTTTTGTTTTATTTGTATAAGTCGTTGTCTTAGTTACATTCATTGTGTACTTTATTCAATATCTCACTGCTAGCTTCCGAGTATTCTATACTTTTACAGTAATCTTGTTGTCATATGGCTTAGCTTAATTGAGTATTATCATGGAAACTGCAACAAGAAACGAAGATGAATCTTAATGCCTAAAGAAGTAGTCAAAAGTGCAACAAGAAACGAAGATGAATCTTAATGCCTAAAGTAGTCAAAAGTCAGTGATGAACTTGTTTTCTGGTTACATAAGCGTCCTTTTGCATTCTCGTGATCCCATATGGTGGTTCCCTTAAACAAAACAATATTATAATATGTGATAATATGTGATAATATAGTTTTACTATTTTTGTAGATAAGTTCTTACTAGATGATGGTTTGATCAGTCCATACCTCGTTAACTTTTTGACGAAGTTTGACATAACATTTTTACTTCATTGACAACTCAACCTCCCCTCGACACCAAAATAGAATATTTAGTCTATGAGCGAGAGAAAAATTAAAGCGGCCAACAGTTCCTTTGTGATGCATAATTGTGAAGGAGGCAGTTATTGATTATTTTGTGAAGATTTTCTTAAACATTCCATATGTTTTATGCAGTGCAATGATTGTTTTCTTTTTTGCAGCTTGACATTGATATTGCTACCCGTATAACCATCAAGGAAGACGGCCCTAAGAGGAGGTTTGTAGATTCGCAAGGCTAAGATTGAAATGAATTTTATCGTATCCACACTTCTTTTATGTTTTCCTTTCAATGTGCGGCATCACATGTCATGCCGTTTTGGGAGATGCTAATCAGGATGACTCAGCATAAATGGGTACTTATCTTGTGCATTTTATTTTGCATTTCAGCTTACTTTATATAGAGACAGCAGATCGGCCCGGGCTGCTTCTAGAAATTATCGAAGTCATTGCTGATACCAACATTGATGTGGAATCGGCAGAAATTGATACAGAGGTACGGTCCCCCTCACCCTTATCTTTCCTCTTACTCGTTGGCTTATACTGACTTCTGTTGCCATACAGGGACTGGTAGCCAAGGATACGTTTCACGTCAGCTACGGAGGGGCAGCACTAAACAGCTCCATGTCTCAGGTAAAAATATTCAGGTTTTACAATCAGCAGGCTAAGTAAATTCGGGTTGGCTATAATCGTAAATTTTATTGCTTGCATTCAAATTGTTGCTATGCAATTGCAGAACTGATATAAGCAACCTTGGCTCTCTATTCTCTCTTCCTAATCATTTATCTGAAATTGCAGGTGCTAAGAAACTGTCTGCGTTACTATCTCCGCAGGCCGGAAATAGATGTGGATAGTTACTAATCCTACAAATTCTGTAAAACCCGATGTATGACAAGTGTACCAAATTACGTGTTCAAGTGAAGACTTGAAGTTGTTTGTTTTAGAATACTCTGTATTCCGATTCCCTATTGCATTTCTTATGTTTATGGAATGACGATCACCAGACTGTCCCTGTATAATATAATGTAGCAAACACGAAAATAAATCAATCACCTGATGCATTGAAAATATTAGCATGCGCGTTTGGCCTTAGCTTGAGTGCCCAGAGAACAAATTAAATTATGTTACATCTCATTACATAATATGAGATCTACAAGATTGAAGAAACAGAACAAAAGGAAGAGGAAGATCTTACTCTTCTTTTGCTATTGATCAAGTATGTTCTGAAAATGGTTATTGATATTGCCATTAAGATGAGTTTTGCAAGTGAGGTGACAGTCAAAATGCCCAGATATCTATTGAGCTTCTCAGAAAAAGGTTGGGAAGAATTCAAAAATACATGGTGGGGAATTTGCCCCAAAAGTACCTAGCAAACTCCATATTCAATATGTATTAATAGATGTGAAAATCACTCTTATGATACAAATTTAAAACTTATTTGAGACGTTAAATTGATAAAATGAATTACTAAGATTAACCTTTCATTTGGAGAGTGGCCATGGCGTAAGTGGTCTAGGTCGTTTCCTACCTTGGCTTCGGCCGGGGTTCAATGCTGTGTCACGTCTCGTGGGTGGGGTTTTTGTTAGAGTAGTTTTAGGGGGTGGGTTAGGTTTATTGTAATAGGTTGGGTTGGACTTAGTTAGGTGGGTTTGGATAATTCAATAAGTGAGATAAGTTCTTAATTTGTACTATAAGTTGTAGTTTCATTTTTAAAATATAGTTAGGTGCAATGTTTGGAGAGCACAGTCTATCTATCCTCGACCAAGACAATAAACGAAGGGGGTACTTTACCATGTCTAATTATACCTCATTTCACATTTTATAATCACTAAGTTCAATTTATATACTATATACTCTCTTTAATCGATAAATTTGGCAAATTTTCGATACTCTTTCAAGTGATCCGTCTATAGAGAGGAACCCTTTTTTGTTTTCATATGAATATCATTTTCTTATTCCTTGTTTCTCTCACCTTTATATCATCTCTCCTCTATATTTCATCTATTTCATCAATTGAAAAAAGTTGAAAGAGTAGACTGTAATTTAACAGAAAATTAATAGACTGTAATTAATAAAAGTAGATTGTAATTTTTAACAAAAAATTAATAAAAGTAGACTGTAATTTTTACATAAAGATAAGTATCCGCAGAATAATTTTAAGTAGCAAGCTGAAAATGAAGTATAATTAAGTGGAGTGAAGTATTATTATCTATATATCAACCTAATATTTTGTGAAAGAGAGATGCAATAATTAAGCATACACATGAACTGAAAATTTGAAATTGATGGATTAAGATTTCAGTTTCTGAATTTTTTTCCATCTAATTACAAACAATTAAATGAAGCAAAAGGCAAGAAGAAAAGATTGAAGCTCTAGTCAACAATAGAAACAAAACCAAACAAAGATGAGAACCTCATCCAAAAAGACATTGTTGAGAGGAAAAAATGGTCCAAGTATGAATTCAACCAAATCAGGCTTGTGTTTTAAGTCACATGCTCTACTTCTAAGCGAAATTTGAATACTTTTTTTTTGAAGATTGTATCACAGATTCTATTTACCTATCAAATCCTTCCCACAGTTCGTTGGAGTGTCCTCACAAGACATTTGAATAGACTTTAATTATGTGAAATATATAAATAGTGAGTGAGGTGTAATTAAGTGAAATGAGTTTTAGGTAGGGGTATAATTAGTAAGGGTGGACATAATTATGGAATCAAATCGAACTGGTTAAGAATTGAACCACACCAGATTCTTCGGTTTTCTAGTTGTTGAAACCATACATAAAACTGTTACGTAAGAACATGGTATGGTTATGACAACAATTTCTCCCGTCAAATTCTCAGTTCCACCCAGCTGGATACAATTGGTTTATTTTATTTTATTTTAAATTTGTGCTTGATTTATACGTTGAATTATACGAGTTTAAATATGATTTATACCCAATTTTTTTAAAAATTTGCAATCATAAAAATATTAATGAAAACTATATGTTATGGTTTAATTATTTCAAGTCAATCAAAATATAAAGTTTGACACAAAATAAAAATAAAAGATAAAATATATAAAGTTTGTATGTGGGCTGCTGTTTGCTCGCCACATGGCGATACGAACCGGTCTAATTCTTACTAGTTAATTGCTGATTATACTTCTTAAGAATCAGGACCTAAACAAAACTGAATATCTCTCTCTCAAGTTCAAGTTCAAAATCAAATCATTAATTATAATTGTCGATATTTTTAATTTGAAGTCATGTTTGATTCCGGTTTAGAACCGATTCCGAGTCTATAATGCCCACCCACGTCCATTTGGTTAAAAATGCAGTTTTGTGGATTTATCCCAAAATATAAATAAGAAAAATAACGGCTAAATAGTTCTAGGGTTTAACAAAAAACCATAAACCTTTTTGTATCTTCGTTCCAGTCTCCGCAACGCTCGAGCTCGAGCTTCGACTCCAATGGCGGCCTTTGACCTCGTCAGCAACATCTCCGACGTCCGTTTCAAGCCTCGCCTGCTCAGGTCTCTACTGAAGGAGCGCGTCCCCGACAATAAGCACCCATTTCACAACCTCAGCGAGCTCTCGCACGTCGTTTCTCTCATCAAAACGCACTCTCTCCTCTCCGAGTCCTCCCCACGCCCAATCAACCAGAAGCTCATCGATGACTGGAAATCAGCTGTCGACGACTGGGTCGACCGCTTGTTGGCGCTCCTTTCCTGCAATTTGGTACGTATTGGTGCTCTCAAGAATCGATGTTCAATTTCTGTTTTACTGGGTCCTTCTTAGAGGTAAAGGGTCGATATTTAAATCTCCACAGGTTTCTTCAACCCTTGGTATTGATGGGTCTAGTGTTGGAGTTGTGTTTATTATTGATAATTCTGTTTGGGTGTTTGTGAAGTAGGAGACATTGTAGCTCATTTTATAGTGAAATTGGGGCATTTCAATTTTTTTGTGTGTGATGAAATTATTGAAACTTGGGTGGTGATCATCCCATTTTTACAAAGTAATTTATACTTAGGCGGTAATTTTGCAGAATTGATATTGTTTGGGTTTAGGGTTTAGTGCCAAGAAAGTAAACTGCGACTGATCATTTGCATCTCAATTCTCAACTACAATGTAAGTTATGGCCTTATGGGCAGAGATATTTGGTGATATCAACTGTTTAAGACCAGGGAAGTTCATCAGTAGAACTGATGAGAGTTTCTGACAAAGTGTGTGGGAAATCAAACCTGATTTTGAACCATGAAGGGTTACAATCATGCTTAATTGTCTACCAAGTTAGCTTCTTGGGCATGCGGGATCAAATTTTGTTGGAAGAGCAGGATTCTTTTATCTTTTTTCATTAAAACATGTTCTGTTTACTGCTATAGGTGGAGTGAAAAAAATAAAATGTAAACAATTGCCGTGCTTATCAGTATAATATTATTCAAAAAATTGTTGAATGGTTATTTGTCTAATCGTATTATGTGGCTATAGCCAGATAAATGCTGGGCAGGAATCTGCTTGCTGGGGGTGACTTGTCAAGAATGCAGCTCTGCTCGTTTCTTGTCTTCATATTCTGTCTGGCTCAATAAGCTTCTATCACATATTCAGGTTTGCAAAACAGAACTTATAGCATGCTGGTTGCTACTTTTTAGTTCTGTTTAACATGCATTCATCAACTCGGAATAGTATTCTCGGACATATTAGTGTATTAACTCTAGGTTTGGCACATATTTTCTATCTAAAAGATGGTGTATTAAACACTTCAGAACACCCATGTTCACTTGTTTGGATATGTTTAAAAAGCTCGTTCTAATTCACCCCAAATGATTGTGCAGCCCTTTTTAGATTTCTTATCCATTCATGTCAAGAAACGTTCATATCATCATGTGTTTGTGCATAATGTTTTGGAGTTTCTATCTAGAACTCCGTATGTTCATGTTGGAACAATGCTAATACTGTCCACAAATTATAGATCAGGCATCAAGTTTCTTAACCGTCTTAGTAAAAAAGAACAATCCTTAGATGAGTTAGCTTAGCCTTGCTTTTCAACATTCATTCTCTATGAAGGATAATTGAAATTTATTTTTGAGCATGGAAGAAGGAGATTTTGCTTGGATCCTAATAAGATGCTTTTTATGATAGACCAATTTCAGAATGGGAAATATTTGCATGCATTATGAGAATAATAATTTAGCATGCATGTACACCTAAGTTATTAGACTAATATACTATTACTGTACAAGCTTCTTGACAAATGGGTGCCAGCTCAAGTCTAGATAAGCAGCATGATATTTTTGAGGAAATGTAAAATGAAACCGTTTATTGTCTCTACTTGTTAGCCTTAACATAATTTGATAATGATATATTCTTGCATTAAAATATTTTGACTGGTATGTATTTGCATTAATTTTGCTACTTATTCCTAAAAGGTTCAAACTTAAGGATAGTCTGTTGTCTCAAAATGTAAATTTGTTTATGTCTTATATTTTAGCAGTCTCCAGCAGATTCTCATCTTGTGAAGGTGGCTTGTTGTGCTTCAGTATCAGATTTATTCTCAAGGTATATGTGGCTTCTAATTCTTCATAATGCTTTCTTGTGTCTATTACAGGTCCTTAGTCTTAATTTCATTGGCAGCAATCCTAATTACTTGTTTCTGTTGAGAAATAGAAACTCTTACATCTACTAAAGAGAGAATAAAACAGCTACATTCGTACACATAAAGGTGGGAGCCAAAGCCAACTAATAGGTTGGCCTTTAGTGTGGGAAGCTTAAGCCCTTATGTGTAGTTGCCAAATATATAGAAAGTCCCAAGTTTACTGAATGGAGAAAAACATTGGTACATATGAAGGCAAGAACCAAACCAACTAATAGGCAGACCTTTTAGCTTTGGGAACTCAACTATTATGCAGCCTAATATAAAATTGTAGCAGTTTTAAATGATCAAAATTTGACTATAATGGTTCAGCTTGTCTTTATCTATAACTTTTCCAACTCTCTAATTTGTGAATCTTCTTTCTTTATTGGATTAGATTGGGTGGATTTCCAAATATAAGGAAAGATGGGAATTCCCATGCGGGTAAACTTATTCAACCAGTTCTGAAGCTGCTAAATGACGATAACAATGAAGCTGTATGGGTTAGTAGCTGTCTGGATTTGTTTTTCTTGTTTTGGCAATCCAGCGAGTTTATTTTTTACATATTGAACATAAATGACATTGGAGGTCTAGGTATGATGTTATTGAAGGTCACCTCCTTCAGTCATAGAACTTTGCCATGTGTTCATCAAAACTGAAAGTAAACTAAAGCTATTATAAATTTAGGTAACTGTTAGTGGAGTCTGCTCTGTGATTGCTTTAGAACAAAAATATATTTCTTGTATGCTCAATTTTGTACCCATAAATGGTGTTTTCATTTTTAAACAGAGTAAACATGAGAACCATTATTCAAAAGTTGTTTTGCAAATTTGAGTGGAATATGCACTGAACAACTTGCCCTTTTTGTTTAATTGACGCTCTTAATTAATGCATACATCTAGGCTTTTATTTTCAAGTGCAATGATTGTTCTATCATGCATGCTGCAGGAAGGTGCAATTCAGTTATTATGCACCATTTTGAAAGTCTTCCCTTCATCGGTCAATCGTTACTATGATTTGGTAAGTTGTAATTTATTTGTAGCCCCAATTGTTGTTTTTAGCATTTTATGCACTTGAAGAAATAGGATCAAAACATTTATTTTATTGTTCTATATAGGGTGTATAATAGGGATTTAATATAATCAGAGCTGTGATCTAAAACACTAATAGGTGATACTATTAGATATAAGGTCCTTGGTGGATTTGTGCTATACTCCTATGTATCCTCAATGCTTGTAAGACAGTTAAATGGTATACTAAAATACTTGGATCCTCTCAGTTAATGCTGTCTGATATGCATTTTATTTTAAAGTATGAATTTTTTGAGTTGGGTTTATTCTCTTTTTTGGTTTGGGTTGAAAATCTAACTTATCTTCTGAAGACAGAGTGATAAGATATGTATAGAAAATAATTTAAGCAGCACTATTATGTAAATTACACGAACATTCTAGTGTCAAACACACTTTCCTTATGTTGCTGCCTGCAGTATTCGTGCATTTTAGAGATAACTGATTGTGTAAGTTTTTCTTTGATAGAAAAATATTGTAACACGATTCATTTCAGGTATCTAGTTATCATTTTTATATACTCATGATGCTGATCTTTCCCTAATTATACTGATGCACATGTTGTTTCCTAGTAGAGTAGAATGTGCTAATCTATTAATGGTGACATCAATTTAGTGTTTCATTCAATTGTCTAAAAGATACATCTGATGCATGCTGGCGGTTTCTTAAGATGGAAGGAAAGCTATAGCGCAAGATCTTTTTATTTGGTTTCTGAGGATTTTTGCTATGGAAGCACAGTTTTTTTTGTAGAATTTCTTACTCATTACAGAAGCATTTAGAATTGACTGGCTAATGATTTTAGAACATAATGGATCACACAATTCTCTAATTTGCAGACTGAAACTGCTATAGCTTCAAAGATCATGTCGGGGAAATTCAGTGGTAATATGTTGGAGGTATGTGTTATCTTTGGCATATATCTAAGCAAACATAATATGGTTCATATGTTGTCTAAATCCTATCTCTTTTTATGGTATTTAAACAACCAGAAGTTTGCTCACTGTCTTGCATTACTTCCAAGATCTAGAGGAGATGAAGATAGCTGGTCCTTGATAATGCGAAAGATTTTATTCATGGTAAATGATTACTTGAATGAAGCCTTCCAAGGTCTGGAAGAAGAAGGTATATATTATCACACTATTCCCGGCATATTGGTTTGTCTATAGGTAGTAGGTAACCAATTTAGTTGTGTATCTTTCAGAACCTGGCAAAGAAGCTATACGATTATTGGTTTCTCCAGGACAAGATCCCCCACCTCCATTAGGAAGTCAGACGTTGTCAGGAGAATCCTTAAACCCAACAGTGAAGAGATCTGAGAGATTGCTGATCTCTAGTGTCTCGTCGCTGATTCATTGCAGCTCCATCATGATTACTAGTTCATACCCAGCTAAGGTACTTTAATATGAACTGCTAAATCATATTATATACTCTTAAGCAAAGGTGGATTAAGTAACTGTACTTCTGATTATCTCTATCAGTTCCGATTACAATAACTTGACAACCTACTAAAGGGCAATGAATTTGATATTTTCCTGAAATGTCATATTTTGACTACTAGGTCACTGTTCCTATTCGCCCATTATTAACCCTTATTGAGAGAGTGCTGATGGTGGATGGATCTTTAGCACCTTCCCGCTACTCCTCCTTTGTCACTGCCATGCAACAACAGTCCATCTGTTCAGAACTTCCAGTTCTGCACTCGAGCTGTTTGGACCTCCTCATTACAATCATAAAAGGTTTCCGCAGGTATTACACCATTAAATTATCTTTTTGTTCATTATTTAGAAGTAAGCTAGTAATTTGTTTTGTATCTTGAACTTCTGCACTGTCATCGATATATTTAGGATTATGTACTGTCCAACAACCTTCTTCTAAAGTTCAATGCACTTTGGTTATGTCACTTGTGGGCAATGTGCGGCTCGTAAAACTGTTGCATGGTACTTGTATTTTCTTTAGCATGATTATCCTACTTGTGAGTATTTAAGTTTTGTTTGATAGTGCTGCTTCTGTCGGAAATACCAGTAAAAGCTCTCATAACCTTTATGCTCTTAAAATTTTGAAAGTGTTAATTATAATTTAGTCTTTTGTTGTTGGTTCTGTTCTATGTATACAAGTTATTGAGTTTTTAGCTTCTCTTTTCTACTTCCCGGTTCTGATAATCTTCAGACAATTGGATACCAACTTTCCTTCCATGTTTAATTATTTTTGCAGTCAACTATTACCACAGGCTGCATATATTGTGCGATTTGTCAATGTGTATTT
Source organism: Geranium brycei (assembly GCA_036897365.1). Lineage (NCBI taxonomy): Eukaryota > Viridiplantae > Streptophyta > Magnoliopsida > Geraniales > Geraniaceae > Geranium > Geranium brycei. The sequence goes on from JAYMTP010002906.1 coordinate 13,616, forward strand.
CAAGAGATGCACATTCCCCGAATTGAGGATAAAAGTCTATTCAATAACAAAGATTTTGCTGATGTCCATGGGTGTAGGTATGTGGTGTAATCCAAAGTATTTTATAGTATTTTCCTTATGTTGCTGCCTACCTGCAACTGATCTTAGTAGTCTTTTAGTAAAAAAAATTGATTCACCTTGTATTCATTCTGTGATGATTTGCATTGTTGTTTATGTAAGGACAAACACACACATGTATATGTGAAAATCATGTCAAGGAAGAGAGCATGACTTTGTAAAATTGAGATGCTGTTTGTGAGCTAACAACACTTTGTTTTTAATTTTTTATTAGGTTGCTTAGTTATCATCATGCCTGTGGAACATGACATAACCTAGTAGTTGGAGTTATAACAGTTCATGGCTTTGACATTCGACAAAGTTTTACTCTGGTTTATAACCTATTGCATCCCTCCTTACCCTGGGCTTGGGCCTGGTGGTCATAAACTAATATAGGCGTGGAGTTATAGCTTTCTGCTGTGTGTTACAATCAACATCCGTCGAAGAAAACCTTTTGGCTTTATATATCTAGGGTGCAAACAGTTTCTATTTTTGATTCTGAAGTCTTTGTTTATGAAATTAGTTGTAGGAAATTACAACAACCAAGCGATTTCCCAAACAATCTCATGTTTGCTGCTGTAACGGATTTAGGGCATGGAGTTTTCATGTCATACTTCAGCTATAATTGTTGTTGTCTTTTCTGTAACTCATTAAAGCTTACTTTTTTCACGCTCATATTCAGGGATTGCAATATATCTTGCACAGGAGGTTATCAGCAACATACTTGTTGATTTGAATCCCGCCGGTCAAGAGAATGGTGGCACATCATCTGGGGCATTCTTGAAGGCATCTGAAGCATTGCCACAACCTAGCAATAGAAAAAGGAAGCACGGAAATTCAGCTTCATCTGCAGATCAGCACGACACGGTTTTGAAACACGAAGCACCCGAAAAGTGCTTCACGTGTCCCATTTCTGTTCAGATAGCTGCTCTTGAAGTGTTAGAAATTCTTCTAACTGTGGTATGTGTGCTTTATATTTCTTCTCTCCCTTTCTTGTTTTTGGTACAAGTTTCTTTTGTATATTTCTTGGATGGAAATTATATGTGTTGCAACATCATCTCTGACACTATGCATAATGCGCTTTTGGAAAACTGGTGGTACTGTTTCTCTAGCAACCATTAGATACTTAAAATTGCAGAAGGTTGTTTACTTTATTAACATTCTCTGGATGTGAAAATCTAATCATAATCATCTAACATAATCGTCTTTTAATTATCATCCATCAAATGATTGCCACATAATGGCATAGAAACAACTTTGCTACTGATACTCTGCCATATACTATTAGGCCATTTACTTGCCATAAGCAATTTGTTGGTTAGAAGCTTTTCTAGATTTTGTACCTGAGAGCAGGTTTTTTAAAGGAAAATTGCAAAAAGTCTCCTTATAATTATGTTTTTTTACACAAACTCTCCATTCACTGTATTTTTGCAAAAACTCTCCACTCATGTTCATTTCTGCAAAAACTCTTCCTTGTTCATGTTTATTTTTGCACTGTCTATGCAAATCCGTGAAAATTAATGGAAGTGTCACTTATGTGTTAACTCAAACATGCTTAGGGGTGGGCACTTTGGAGACGGAACCGGTGACCGAATCCGAACCGGACCGGAACCGGGATTGGAGAACCGGGAATTGCAGGTAACGGTTCTGGTTCTTAAAATGGAGAACCAGGGAGTCCGGTCCAGTCCGATTCTTGACCGGCTCGGTCCGGTTTTAGACTCATGCCCACCCCTAAACGTGCTAACTCAAATGTCCAACTCTTAAGTGACACTTTCGTTAATTTTCACGGATGTGCATAGCCGGTGCAAATTTGAACATGAGTGTGGGAGAATTTGTGCAAAAAAAACAATTATAAGGGAGAGTTTTTGCAATTTTCCTTTTTTTTTAATTATGTCATTGCTGTTCTGTTTAACTATGCTGATTTTATGCAGGCATGTATTTCATCTCCTGAATTGAGCGACATACATATTTCAATATGTTCCATTCTGTTTGCTGATTTACGATGTACTGATTATGTATATGCGCTACGTTTGGCCTTGTTCTACTGACCTTATACTGTACACATAATTTTTCAATAGGGTGGTGGTTTAGGATCTGCAGCTTGGCGACCAAATATTGATCTCCTTCTGATAACCATAGCAACAAACTCATTTGAAGAGGAATGGGCAAACACGGAAAAGAATAATTCCATACACAATGAATCTCCCTCGACATGGACAGCTTTCCGACTTGCAGCATTGCGCGCGCTTTTGGCGTCTCTTCTTTCCCCAGCTCGTATCCGACCACCATATTTAGCCCGGGGACTTGAGCTTTTCCGCAGAGGTAATCCTTTAGGGCTTCTCTTTGTTGTCATCATATGGATACTATAAAAAGCAAGACACTGCAGAAAAAAAACAATAACAAGCAGTCGATGCTCTAAAAAAAGCACTCTTAGGCATGCCTAAATCCCGAAGCGTGGAAGTTGGGCTTTAGTTTACATGAAGCCTAACTACTTCAATCAAGGCCCAAATAACCCTCACCTTTTGCACTTTTTCTGAAGCATAAGTCCTCATTTTAGGGGATTTTGAGTAAAGAATTATGATAAGTTAAATATTTACTTAAGTGAATTACAACCCTAAGAAAAACTTATTCCATTGATTTCACGGGAACTCTCTTGTTCTTGCTGGAGATTTCACTACTGTCAGATCCCCGGATGAGACCCTACTCTCCCAGTAGCATTATTGTTTTATGCGCTCTCTCCACTTTGGTTTCCTTTTGTTTGTATTTTCTGTTGAATCTTGAAAGTTTGGACTTCGTTTAGGGATTCCATCAAGATCCCTATTTTCTGGTTTTGATAAATTTCTTTATTACTAATAAAAATTATATTACAGGATCTCGAGCCCTCGTACATATCCCAAGTAAAAATTTAATTGTGTTGGAACTCACTGATCCTTTTTTAGCAATAGAAATTTTGCGTACAAGTGTGCAAAAAAGAGCATGCACTTGGTAGTTGTTACGACGACTTCAGATTACTAACTACGAACAACAATCTTAAAGTAGTTCACATGTATGTTTATTAGAAATTTTCTTCAATATCTGAAGAATTGTGTTCCCGATAGAATAGATATCACTGGAACTCTCAATCAATGAATGAATATCTCTGTGACTATCATCTTACACAATACAATCATTTTATTCTGAATAAAAGTTCGTTCACTCCCCAACGAAAAAAATCAAAAAAGAAAAGTTTCTGCTGCTTCAATTTATTGAGTATATTCTGTTTCTGTTGTTGAAAATGGTGTTTTCAGGCAGGCAAGAAAGTGGGGCAAAGCTGGCTGAATTCTGTGCACATGCCCTTCTAGTCCTCGAGGTTCTTATCCATCCTAGGGCCCCTGCAATTATGGATTTTGCCTCTGCAGACAATCATTTATATGGAGAAGCTGATCAAAAATATTCTGAATACACGTATTCTGGTGGAAAAACAAATAGCACCCCTTTTTCAAGTGGAAATGGTATACCTGATTCAGATGACGACGACCTCAATAAATGGGTTGGAAATGGCGATGAGATCGAGGTTCCAGTGACAGATCAGCACGATAATCCTGAAACTGTGAAGGCTTCTGTGGATGGCTCGTATGGCTCAAAAAATGCGGAGACAAGTGAACAACGCCCCCCAGTCGCGAGAAACACTGGGGATGAAATTATGGTTGAGTCAGATCAGTCCCGAGTACCCGACTCTGCCAAAAGTATCACAACTCCTGCCGATGCCATTTTAGGTGGGTCAAAAACCGGCGGCTTGCATTACACAGGCAGTGGCAAAGGTGCCTTAGTTGCAGGAGGTAATGTTACTAAAGTCATAAACCCTTACAATGCCATAATAGATCTTCAGAAAAGCAAAGGGCCAGAAGTTGAACTAGATGACGATCCGTTTCCTGAAATCGTGGACGAAGACCCTGATTCCGATTCCGATTCTGATTAGAAGAGGTGATATGTAGTTTCTTTTTTGGTTTTTTCAGAAGGAAAGTAACATTGAAATGACTCTGCATAAGTTTTCGTGGTTTTCACAATTTTCATCCAGTTTTGACGCAATGTAGCAGTATGGAACTATTTTCTAGCATAGCCCTTCGCTTAATAGAAAAAGAATGTTGTTTAAATTTGAAATCTACAGTCAAATGAATGAGTCTCTTGGTAGTAGGTAGTGAACAAATTCTTGAGATATTTAAATTTGGTGTCTGAAGAGGTCAATTCAGTAGCCAATGTTCTTGATTTTGAGATCCCATTCAATCTTGATACCTTCAAATAGCGGACTTTTTCCAAAAAAGTGATTTATTAAATTATTTACTAAAATATGTTACTATTCATACCATTTACCAAATTATGTTGAATTTTTTTTTAAATTGGCATTTATTAAAGGGAAAAAGGACATATTGATACACCCAAAAGATACCGTTTCTAACTTTAATACACCTAAGTTTAAACTTGTCATTTCCGCTCACCGGATTTGCCATTTTTTTGTCCCATCACTAACGGTGTTAGATTTTGGATGGAATTTTTTTATTTTGTATGAAAAATCAAAATTGCCCTCAATTATTCATCAAATTTTCAAATTGATGTCATTATTCATAATTCATCAAATTAT
>JAYMTP010002907.1:0-18329 GCA_036897365.1 Geranium brycei
GGACATATTGGGAATTTGCACTAGAATGTAATTCTATATATATTTATATAACATTTTGGTTTAGTATATATTTAATCAACCAGAAACTTTTGATCTTTTAGCATTAAAATTTATGAATAAATATTAAATGTTACAAGATAAACTTTGATAAGCATACACGATTAACTTAAAATTTCATATCTATGTATAATTAATTCGATAAATTTTGGAGTTCGTGTGCCACATACACAATAAACTTTGATTATATATAATTAATTTTGTTTATAATAAATATTGCATATGGATATATAGATATGAAATTATTTTTTTAATACAAGATGAGTTTTGTCGAATTTGCCGAGTTTTGTTCGAATTTTAAATTCTTCTCATTTTTCGACGAGTCGAGTTTTTGGTAGAGTTTCGAGTTTCATGACCTTAGTTGGGTGTTATGTAGAATGACCCTGCCTTCCTACCTAGTGATCAAGTTGGCCTTGTTTCGAGAAAAACAACAAATTGAACCGGTTGGGTCGGGTTCTTATCCTTATCTTCATCCTCGAATGAATTTGCCTTCGGTCCAATTCTCGGTTTCATGGGACGAACACTCCCAAATAATATAGTTTTCGAAGGAGTAAAAATAAAGTACTTGGTAAAAAATAAGGCAATAATTGAGCACAGCGTATACCAAAGAGATAGTGGAGAAGATTGAAGCGAGGTCGCTCGTTTTTATTTTCGATTTCTTTTCTGAGCCGCCCATAGCTTGAGGCGGTCCGCGTCAGAGAAGAAAGAGATAAGGAGGTTCGACCCTCTTCGTTAACCATGGCATCGAATCCTCAGCAGCAGCAACAAGGAGGTTTCTCTTCCCAATTCTTAATTTACATATATTTTTTTGGTTGAATTTGATTAATCGGATCCTGTATACCCATTCTGCGCTTTAATTTTGTTACTTTTATTTTTTTTCCTGAGAAATTTAGGATCTTTTGGATGATTTGAGTGGAAAAGGTACCGCCTTTTTAGGTTTGGGGTTCTTGGAAATTATATATTGCTAGGTTATGTTTAGTTGGTGTTCTTGTGATTGATCAGATTTTGTTACTTTTGTGTTCTCAGTTTTCAGTTTCCTGGTTTACTATCAGATGACCCTGTTTGGGTTAGGGATCTTTTTATCTGTTGTTGGGTTGATCTCAAGTCAATTCATAACTGATCTAGGTGGGCGTGGTTTTTGGATCTTAGCACTGTACAAATACCTCAATTTGTCATGGTTTTTGTAGAAGGAAATGATCATTTTTATCTCAAACAACTGATCAATTGTATGTTATTTTGGGTTGTCATTATTGTGATAATAATGTTTCTTAAGCTTCTTTTGTCATTGAAGGTTGGATTATGCTGCTTACAGCTATTTGAATTTGTGCATGCTCCTTTGGAATATTTCAGTTTGACAACATGAATGTGAATGGTTTGATTGTTATTATTGTAACTTGGATGACAATTAGCGGAGTTCTTTTTATTTTTGCCTAGTTTTTTTTATTTAGAATTGAGATCATGCATAATGCAGAGTCCAATTGCTGAAATATCGTAAAAATGTTGTTTGTAAGCTCTCTTGTGTTATCATTTGTTTCTGGTATAAGATATCTATGATGGTATATTGGATATGTAATACAGATGTTTAAAAGTGAAAGCTGTAATTGTACAGAGAAATGATAACACCCTTGTTCATAATCACCTGCTGGTATGGAATTTAAAAAAAACATCCCCATGCCATAGAACTAGAAACAAATATCTATTTACTATTTATTTTGAGATTTTGATTTCTGTCTTATTACAATGCAAACTAGTTTTTCTAATTGTATATATTTTTTCTCCCTAATCCCAGCTGCTAGCCCTCCTAAACCATGGGAACGAGCAGGGGGATCATCTGGCCCTACACCTTTCAAACCACCATCACCAGGAAACACTAGTGATGTGGTTGAGGCTTCTGGAACAGCTAAACCAGGTGAAATTGTTCCCGCTACAAACTCTGCGGTGAACAGAAACGCCCTAAGTCGACCTGTACCTACCAGGCCCTGGGAGCAGCAGCAGACTTATGGGAGCACTTATGGAGGAGGTAACTAGTGAACTCTTATTCCTTTCTCTCTTTTGTTTCTTAAAAAAGGCAAATTTTGCATTTTAGTAGTTTTAACTTTTGTTGAGAAATTCCAGTTATAAAATGGGGTGAACCGTGAAAGTGAAACAGTTTAACTGCTAACTTCTCTATATCTCTCATGCACAGACACACATGCAATGTATTCAATGGATTGGCAAAATTTATGTCGTGCTATTTGAAATTGTGTTCATTTATACATGTAATTTCATGTTAATTTCTGTTATACTGATTAAGTTGCATGCTGTAGCCGGTTATGGCTCTGGGCTAAACTACAACTCCGGAGGGCTAGGTTCTGGAATGTATGGCTCTACATATGGTGGCGGGCTAGGAGGACTTGGAAGCTCCTATGGTGGTGGAATGTATGGCAACAGCATGTATAATAGAGGAGGTTACGGTGGGGGGATGTACGGTGGTTCTGGCATGCTTGGTGGGGGAATGTACGGAGGTGGTCTTGGGGGGCCAATGGGTGGTTATGGAATGGGAGGAATGGGTCCATATGGTGATCAGGATCCTAATAATCCATATGGCCCTCCTTCATCTCCACCAGGGTTTTGGGTTTCCATGCTTAAAGTGGTAAGAAAATGCGCCTGTTCTTTCTTACCTTTTGAATTCGTACCAGTTGGTTCAAATCATTTGTCGTCTTGTGAACAGTATACTAGTGTACTTATGTAGTCTGCTGAGGCGCGTCTTGACCCAACTAGCCAACTCTAGGTATTATTGGCTTGGAATTAAAATATTTAATGACAGTTAGTATTCTAAATGAGTTTCACCACCCTGATAGAATTCTTATGGCTGTCTAATGACTAGCCATATGACATGTGCTTATTAAATACTTGTTCGACTTGTTTTTTCAGTCAGTTTCTTACTTGGGCCCTATTTTAATGACTCTAGCTTTGACATAGGCATTATTGAGATACAATGAATATAGGATTATTAGTACTGTTTATTGTATGAAGTTAATAACAATTGGACAGCATGTTTTTTTCGTTTTGGATAACAAATGCTTTTTGAAGACGTTCAGAGAGTTTTATCAAAGCGAGCCAAGTAGCATAGTTGTTTTAATGAATAAAATGTGGAAACCTTTTCTTGATATTTATTCTCAACTACAGATGCAAGGTGTTGTGACATTTTTTGGCCGGATTGCAATTCTGATAGACCAGAATACGCAGGCATTCCACATGTTCATGTCTGCACTTCTTCAGGTACCACTTGCTTGTTATGCACATCGATCTTATTAATCTGGTATTTGAGTTCAGTAATAGGTGCTGGATAAGATGGAACAAAGTGTGAGTTTAGTGATAATAATCACAAAATTGCCATTTGACAGCTTTTTGATCGCTCTGGGATGCTGTATGGAGAGCTGGCTAGATTCGTGTTCAGACTCCTAGGAGTGAAAACAAAGGCAAGGAAGGTTCAAGGGCCACCAGGCCCTGATGGGTTCCCAGTGCCCCACAACCCCAATGGGAACCAGAACTTCATCGAAGGACCCAAGGGGGCTCCAAGCGGCCAATGGGACAACGTATGGGGAAATGAAAACTAGAAGAAGAGGATTAGCCAGATTTGGATGCAAGTGAATGCTACTCTTGCCTGTAGCTGTAGTATACATACATTGTACCTGCTTTTGTAACCTGTTCGAGTGAAATAAAGGAAATCAATTGATGAATAACTCTTCTCAGTTCTTTGTGCATGTTTGATTTCTTATAAATACAATATTCTTTCTTCGTTTTTTTTTCTGGTAAAATGTAATTCTATCTTTTTTGCCTTGGTAGATACCGCTTGCTCAGCTGCATGCATGTTGTGATGAGTACATGAATCAAAGATAAGGATAAAGTACTACATTCCAGTTTAACAGCTACGCCAGAAGAAATGAAGAAAATATTGTATTTTTAGTATATTGACAAGTACTAAATTAGCTTTTACAGAAAAGACCATTATTTCTCATTAAAGTAAGTTTATATCCACTTGACTATATTTTGGGATAGTACACCCAACTAATTTTTTTTTCCATGCCCTTGAAGTAGATGGATGGAAAAGTTCAATTCATAGAGAAAAGTCTAAAATACATTTGATCAATTTCCTAATTCAAAATTATCCACTGGCCTCAGTGGCTACTTCACAGGCTCAATCAACCTATTCTCACATCAAAGAATAAAAGTTCAATCAAAATCAACAAAGAAAGAAAGAAATGTTATTTACAGCATTTGATTATTTCTGTCTACTAGTACACATTTCAACAACAGGCTCTTAACATTGCACCTAAAGAAGTAAAATAAAACCAATATTTTTTGTACAACTAATCAAAATGTTCCTGATATCACAATCTCTATTTCCTACAAATACAAATTTTTGGCCTTCTCATATCATCCAGGCATGCATAGAGGTAGAGAGCTAGTGATTTCCAACAATGGAACCAGGGTCGCTCAATGGCAAGGCTAAATAAGCAATTGTTTTAGGTCTACCACCAAAGTAAACATTTGTTAAAGTATGTTTAGGCCCATTATGATTTAATTGTTGAGGTGTAATTGAGTACGACACGTTCTTAACATTGCACCTAAAGTTGTTGAAAATAAATCTTATATTTTTCACAAAAATAATCAAAATGATCCAGATACTATGATCTGTACTTCCTACAAATACATTTTTAGTGTTTTTTTTTTCACATTCACGCATACGTAAGAGGTAGAGAGCTAGTGATTTCAAACAATGTAACCATAGTCGGCTCAATGGTAAAGCCAAGAAAACAATTGCTTTAAGTTCACTACGTAAGCATTTGTTAAATTATATAATTTAATTGTTGAGGTGTAATCGAGTAGAATCCTACAATGGTACAAACCTAAGCACCAATTTTGGACCATTAGATGACAAATTGTTTGTGTGAGATTTATAATGCCTCATTCAATAACACATTATGCAATTATGAATTAATTCTATATTTATTATGGTCATTTAACACAGCATAAGGTTAGATTCATATTTTTATAAAATTATAATTTGATCGTACACAAATCGCTTTTTCTAGTTCCTTATTTCAATTTTTGATAAATTCACATTTAATTGAATCAATTTCATCATTTTATTGTGAAATCAGTTTCATCAGTTCACCTCTAACTAAACCGAGTTCATCATTTCATGATTTTATTAATCAATTTTCATGGTTCTATGAGTTAAAAATAAGGATAATCTCATATAGGTACAACAACTGCAATTATACGTTTTTCATATAGGTCATCTAATATTTTATTTTTTATAAAAATTTGGCAGGTCATTTAAGAAGAGAGGGATATGCTCATGATAGTATGGACATAAGATTCTTACAAATAGTATAATAAACGCCTAACTGAAGTTTCGTTGTATTATTATTCAGTATATTATTGATCAAACAGATACCCATGTTTGGGCTAAAGACCTTTATATTGAACAAGCACCAAAAAATTTATTCTTAAGTCTTCACATAGAGAGAGAATAGATGTGAGATAATAGGTAACGTGATTAGGGATGACAATAAGGTGAGTTCAGAGTGAATTTTGTGATGTCGTCTCCATCTCCATCTCGATCATGATCTTGAATATTGAATATTGAATCCTGTCAAATTTGATGTATTTTGTGTCTTTATAAGAAAATGAGATGGGTTCGAGACAGGTTTTGTAATTCTCGTCCCCGTCTTGATTCGATCAGAGATATTATCTCTGTTAGGTTCATATGTGAGTTTAAAGTTCCACATTAAAAGATTACAAAATATAAGTAGCATTTATATACACATTAGACCTTAGAACCAAAAGACTAGTTATGAAAATTTTGTCACAGTTAATAATATTATAACGTAAACCCACATTCACATAACTCAAGTTTAAGTAATTTACCACTTGAACAATCAAGTGTATACCCTTTTGTTAGAACGTGAGAACTCTGGCCATTGAAATTAAGTGAATGTAAATGACAGTAAGTATATCCAATGAAAGTGAATGTTCAACGGAAAAATTGAAAATAATTGAATGTCCAACAAAAACAAGTGTATGTCTAGTGGTTCTAATGTTATCACCACATAATTGGTTCTCAATCGAATAAGATCATACGAATGTCAAAATAAATGAGACTGGGGCGTGCATGTGTGTATATACACACCTTATCCTACCTTCTCTAACTTGTTAAAATATCAAGAAATGAGAAAATAATGTAGTGTATATATAATGAAGAAATTCGGGAAAAAAAGTAATCGAGAAATATCAACCAAAAATGGAGTTGTTTGATTTAATTTGACTAGTTTGTACAAGTATTTTGATATCATGGTTTATTCTTGTATTGTGAAGTTAGAGTCCTAATGTTAGGAACAAAGAGCGCCCGGCTCTCAGGGATGGCCCCACTGTTGGAAACAATATTAGATGACAGACCACTTTTCCTCACCAAACCATTACGACCTTTCGACCCAAGTAGGGTCGAAACCTTCGTTTTCGACTCCAACAACGAGCGTTGGCGCAATATGAGGCGTGCGTGCTTCACCCACCTCTTCGCGAACAAGCTCCTCAACCAAGCTCCTCTGAGGCAAAAATGCGTGGATGGCATGGTACAGAGAGTTTCAATGGAGTCGAGTTCAACAATGGCCGAAGAAGTGGACACCAAGTGTCCTCCGAAACTTATGGTGCCCAAACATTGGTTCTCAAGAGAGTACGCATTATTGATGAATTACATACATTTGAGTATATAGTAATTTGAGTTTTAGCGTTCTATAATCTACAATAACCTTTGTCACAGAAATAGTTTATGATTGATAATGTTAACTAACTCTCCGATGATGCATAGGAGATGATGATGGTTGGATCAAAGACAACAAGTATCAGCATTGTGAAACCCTCTGAGTACTGAGAAAAGCTAGAAAAGAGTTGGGCAGAGCGGTTGGTCTGCACAATAAGGTTGAAGAGAGTCACATAACTGCTCCTCTTCTTGTCCACACAACACCTTACAAGACACCAATTACATGGGTTATCTGATATCCAAACTCAACCAGGTCCTAGAGAATGTATGGGCAATTAGTATCAGTCAGATATGTACTTTGAGGCCTCTCTGCCCTCGGCTGTTTCACAACACAAACCGTAGACTAAGAAACAGACGCCTGAACCATAGACTAAGAAACAGACATCTTATAAGGCGGGCCCATATAGAAGACCACCAAGACAAAGAATCAATAGGAAAAATTAACCATCAAAATATCAGATTCCAAGCAATACAAGAACAATAGGGTTACCCAACAATGCTTTGACTATGTGCACATACATAGAAGAAAAATTCTTTGGATACATAACTAGTGTTTATAATACTCAGCTAGATAAACAAAACCCAAGCTTAACATACTGTGAGACACACTGGCCTGTCAGCTAGACCACCGTACTAACAAATCAAATAGGGTTCAGAGTCAATTAAAGGCATATTCCAACGCAGAAATAGAGCACGTTAATATTCAAAATACACATTGTTTAGTTATAACTTGACAGACAACTAAACAATACTCAAATCCATATTGTTCATTTATAGCTTGGCACTCTAATGACAAGTCAGTGATAGTATAATTACAAGCTTTATATGTGAAGCTGGATTAAACAATCCAGCAGACGAATCTACCCCATATCATCCGATAGCATCAACTATGTTGAAGTAGGAAAATATTGCAACATTATCCCATCATTTGGATACTAATGATCACTAAACTAAACCCAACCCGAAATTTGCCGGACATTTTGTTATTGAGAATAAATTGACAAAACGAGTATACAAACATATTAATAAGGTATAAATATCAACACAAGGCAAAATCACATATTCTCCATTTCGAAGAGTTTAGATATAGTTTAAGAAGGAAAATGCAATTTTATAGTGGATATAATCCCATTGGTAAAACTCAAAAACATTGCACAGACACCTTAACCTTAAATATTGATCCTCATTTCTCAGATGAGTTGGGTCCCCTCTTCTTTCCAAAGCCAACCACTGCATATCAACAAACAAGAAACATATAAGAGAAATGTGAATGATGAAATGAATAAGACAGGAGTGGAAATGGATTTCGAGAATGTTACCTGCGGTGACGAAGCGGCGATTGTACTGCATACGCTTGTGGGCGCGACCACGGGGCTTCTTCTTCTTGTCTTGCTTGGCCACCTTCGGGGTCTGCCCTCGAACCTTACCCGCACGAGCCAATGATCCATGGACCTTACCTGCAATTACAATTCAACCAATCAATCCTCATAAAAACACCAAAAACCTTAAATGAACGTACCCATGTTTGGTGAGCTTCAGGCGATTGATTGCGACATAGAACAGAGGAACGAGAAAACTAGGGTTTGGGTTTTGGGGGCTAATTTATGGGGAAGAGAAGAGTTGGCCAAATTTGAGGGCTGGGCTGGGCTGGGCTGAACTCGGGAAAGCCCGTCAGTTGCAGGACCCCACTCAGTTGTTATGGTCGGAGTCTATTGCTGGCCACTTGAATTGAGACACATTTCAAATTAGGGATGGTACTGGGGCGGGTTTGAGGCGGGTCTAATAATCCCTAACCCCGCCCTGAAATTACATCTCATTCCTCGATATTTTACTTTCTAACCCGCCCCGACGGGTACGGGTAATTTGCAAGTCCCGGACTCGCGCCCTTAATCATACATAATTATATGATTAAAGAATCTCATGATAATGTGTGAAAAATAAAGCAAGCACTATATCAGTTCATGGCACATTCTAATTTAAAAAAAATAACTATTGCAACATCGCAAATCAATTCAGGGTTCATTCTAATTTTAAAGAAAAATACTATTGCAACATCATGTTTAAAGTCTTCTAATGCTAGTGCATGATGTTTTCTCACTAAGCAACCAAAATCAATTATGAGAGATCGGTAAACCGTGTATGCGCGAAAAATCAAACCTAACTAAGAAGTATATATAGAGAAACAAAAGAACGTAATTCCTAACTAGGTATAATTGTTTTTTGAGAAACCTAATTATTGTTAATTAGTTGGTAATGTTTTCTTTTAAATATAAATATAATATCATTATTTTTTAACATACACTGGGGTCATGCGGGTATTGGTCACCCCGACTCCGACCCGACTAGATACCCGCTTGTTTGCCCCATAATCAGAATTTATTGACCGAACCTCTTCCAATAGGTTGGGTCTATGGGTTACCCATCGGGTTTGAGTATTTGCCATCCCCATTTCAAATTGCCTTTGATACATTGTCCTTTGAAGCATATCAAATTTTCAAAATTAGTCCAACCTTAACCTAACCCTAACTCGTAACCCTAACCCCTAATTTTAAACTATTTTTTTTTAAAAGTTTTTAAAAGAAAGCAGAACAACTTTATTAGAGATTGACTGCAACAAATACAACAGAAATAGAAATATGGAACATAACCATACTCTATTCCAAGCCAGAGCCCAAAAGAGCAAATATGACTAAAACAAATAATCATCCTACATACAAACTTATATGCAAACTAAAAAGAACAATACAAAGATAGGAATTCTTACCGCTCGAGTCGCCACGAAGATTACGAAGACCAAACGTGAACCACTAAAAATTAAGCCACTGGGTATGGGACCCCTCTCAACTTGGCCCTATCTCGGAACAAAACTCCAAAAACCGAACGACCGGAACATAACCAAAAAGAGCGCTTCTCCCGAGGTTCCTCACCAAGGTGTTGCAGGGTTGGATACCCGCGAGTCTTGTATCACTAGGTCACACCCCTCGGAGACCACTGAACCCCAACAGCTTCCACACATTTAAAACCCAAAACCACAAAACAAAACGAGCACCAACGAGAATCCCTAGCCGACACAAAATCAAAACACATCGAGATCCCAAAATACTAACGAACATCACACCAATCCAACATACTAACTCTCTTTGTTCCACAAGGGAAACAATCGCACAAGGCGAGACAAAACTAACGACAAAAATTGATCAAACACCTCGAAACAAAATCAACAAACCGAGACGATATTGTGGATGCGAGAAAATTGTCGTCAATGTAGGACTCTAAGTGTTAGGAGACAGAGGCGGAAACGGACGGGGCCGAAACATGGCACGCGATCAAATAATCTGGCGACGAGTGGAGCATCATGAATGACCAAAATTTATTGGCCTTGGACCGAACCAGTTAACGGAAACATAAACATGGAAAGGTACTAATCCGAGTTAACACGAGGCCACCTATAATTGATACAATCTCACGCTTGTGGTACCAAAAGTATGAGACAAAGGCGGAGGAGGAGGGACTCCAAAAGACCATCGCTGAATAAATTGGCTAGAACCATAACGAGACGTCCCGACCCATTACACCTCTGCTCATATCTGCTGGCCGGTCTACAACTCCGACGTTGTTATCTGAGAGCGCAAAAAGAACTGTTTCCTTCGATTGAACCAAGAGATGGACACTCCGAACAAATCCTTCCTCCACCGCAAGGGCACATTGGCAACACTGACCAGAACCGGCGCCGCCGCCACCACCGAAGAAGAAAACACCACGAAACCTCCGCAAAAACGACTGCTCCGAAACCACTAAGGCCTGTAGATCTTTGCTCGCTACCGACGCAAACCAGATGATAGAAATTACTTGAAGATCCCGCTGATAAGACATGCAGCGGAAGTAGAAGTGGACGAAGAAACCGTCGCCTCGCCTCCCTGCGTAATTTCTATCTCATTTGATCAAATATATTTCTCTTGAAAGCATCCAAAATTTTAAACTATTAAATTATCATTTAATAATGAATAATTTAATAAATTATTATTATCATTTGCCTCCAGCCGAACCCAACGCTCGCCTCCGTCATGAACAGAGTCCAGATCCTTCGTCTTCTTCCTTAGGGTCGCCAAAAATTGGGATGTCCCCGAGCACGTAAGCGATGACGCTGCCATCTCCTCCATCAGGACCTTGAACAACAACTGAGGCTCTGCCAAAATCCTAAATCTCCAGCCGGCGAGCAAGACCCTCAATACTCCCAATGCTCAACCTTCATATTTAAAAATCAAATTTTCTTATAAATATTTACGATAATTGTTATAATATTCCAGGTACCTCAAATAAAACAAGATTCTTTGTTTGGTTCGAGATACTCAATATTATGTATTATTACTTTCGCTAATAAATCAAATGCAACATTAGAGCATTACCCTTCACTCCATAATTTATATATGTTTCTCAACAACAAAAAATTGTGCATGTTACATCTTTGATATTTATTTTTAAAAATATGGATGTAACCAGTTTTCAGGTGCCCCACTAATTCTAAATAGCTCCAAAATCCAAAGTAAAAATAGAATTTGGTATTAAATGCTGAAATTATGAAGGAGATTTGAAAATAAAAGGAAAAAATGGAAGAGAAAGGTGAAATGCAGAGATGATGGTGTTGTCTAAACTTAGGACGAAATGGCAGAACGACACCGATTCCTCTCTCCCAACTCGTGACGTTTCTTCTCCAATGGACACCCAAGGTCTCTACCTCTACCTCTTTCTCATTCTCTCTTCATTTTCCCGAATCCCTTGCGATTGATCGTAATTTTAACCAACAGAACAGGAGGAATTGGTTCGATCATTTGAGAAGAGCCATGCTGAATACAGTCGTTTCTGGAGGGTATTTATATATTTTCTACAATGTCATGTTTTTTTCTATCTGCATTATGAATTTAATATCTTGGTAATTCGTTGCAGAGAGTATTTGCAACATTTCTCCTTGTTCAATCAACATTTCTTGTTTACTCCATCTGCCAGCAGGTTTTGGCTCCATGGGAATTGGTATGATTGTCTCCTTTCAATTCTGATTTAGTATAAACAAAATTGGGTTTTTATATATTATGTTAATTCTGATTAAATTTCGCTAAGTACTCTCGTGCAAGTGATAGGCTTTGTTGTATTTGGAAGTTTTCGTATGAGACATAACTCATAACTCCTTTTTAATCACAGTATGCAATGGCCAACTTCTAAAATGGTGCGACAAAGAAATTGTTGTTCTATGTTGGGGTCATGTTTAGTTGTTTTGAATCATAGATTCATAGCTTATCTAAGGTCTGTTCTCACTATAGTTGTTTCTAATCTTTGACAAACAGCGTTTTCATGCGTACTTCATGGATGAGGTTGACTCATGGATGATCATATTTACAGGTTTTTTTTTTCTCAATGTCTAATCACATTTTCATTCAAGCTGATGATGTGCTGAATGTGTTGTTTTATCATTGTTTGTCTTAGAAAGAAATCTTTAATTAACATTTGATGCTGCTACAATTTTCCCTTGTATTATTCTTTTTGTACTAAGGGAATGATTTTATTGCACTGAAAATCAAAGTACAAAAGTAAAGAAGCAAAACAAAGACTAACTAGTCTTGCAAAAGCCTAACAAAGCCAAAGGCCAGAATTACCCAGAAACCAAAAAAGGGCCAGACGCTACACATGAGAGTCCCGCGAGAGCGTCCTTGGATCCTGAAGCAAGGGAGAGGAAATAAAAAAAGTGAGAAGCTGCTGCAAAGTATGTGGATCTGAGAAGTTGGTAAGGTGAAGAGAAGGGCCCGAGTGTTTGGTCGATTCTTCTCCATAGGTTGGATTAGAAGCTAAGGTTTCAAATAACCAATTTGGTTTTATTCTAGTAGCTCCACCGTGGAAGCTATCACTCTATTTAGATGGCTTATGGAGAGGCAGAGAGCAACTTTAGAATTGTGAGTGGCATCCAAATAACTAATAAGTAGCAACACAAGACAAGACATGATAGCATTCAGCTTAACAAAAGTTACAATTTTAGAAAAGTGGGAGCATGTGACCTTGACCCTAACATTGCTTGGGAAATGGCTTGCCTATTGTTGATGTGGTTGATTTTCAAGAGTTATAACATATGACTAGAAATGTTTTGTTTTATGAGATTTACCATATGATATTATAGATAAACCTTGGGAAATATGGTCATCTGTTTAAAGTGCTTCACAGATTGGGTATCAGTTTTGGCATGCTCGATGGGCATCATGGGGTTGCTTTGTAACTCAGAGAGCACCCGGAGGCAATGGCTTTGGTACTCATGCTATATTTCCATTATACCT
The DNA here is from genome assembly GCA_036897365.1 of Geranium brycei. Classification (NCBI taxonomy): domain Eukaryota; kingdom Viridiplantae; phylum Streptophyta; class Magnoliopsida; order Geraniales; family Geraniaceae; genus Geranium; species Geranium brycei. Next base: position 13,183 of record JAYMTP010002907.1, read on the forward strand.
ATGGGTTTTTGGCTATATTACATGTTGAGGTACATCAATTTCTATTATAAATTTTACACACTCCTAGTTTATGTTCCGTACACTCGATATAACAGTTCTATTTTGACAATTGAAGCATGAAAGTTGTTAAGGTGGCATTTTCGAGCATCTTTGTTTCATTTAAGCTTTAGCGAGGTTCTTACTTCTTTTTTGGATTCATACTTGTTGGTAGTTCACATTTATGTTCTCCTGAAACTAAATACATATATATATGACGTTGACTTTTATCATAATATGGTAAAGCATGTTACGGTATTGTTGGTTGTTTGTGGTAGAAAGCCGAAGTTAGCGTGGGATTTGTTGTGGCTTCCATTTGGGCCTTGTGGGTATGTATGTATATGTATGTTGGTATATAAAAATGTTGATAATGTATTTACTGGTTGGTAGTAACTTAGTAAGTGGTGGGAATGTGCAGGGGAGCTGGAATCAGTTTGTATGTAGACCATCTACTTACAGAGTCAGCAGAAGAAATAAAGAAACTTAGAGGTTGCATGTATTCTTATAAAGCCAGCTAGAAGAGAAGACAAGAGAAGAGAAGAGCAACAACTCTCTCACCACAACTGCCTTCTCACCCGAATGTACTTGTATACTGAAAGCAAGATAGATGACTGAATATACAGAATTTTAGTTAATCATGAACTAAACATAAGGGTCGAATTGGTGATCAATTAGCACCATGCTTAAGATTTTGATGTATTATGCATCGGTTGTCAAGTAATATAAAGTTTTTTATGGCCCACATTATCGATCCCATGGGTAGGATTCAACTAACTGGCAATAAAGTGAAATGCTTAAAAAAAGTATAGGTTTTGATAAATCAAATTTCTACATATGCAACCCCTAACTTCTCAACTAAACAATTACTCCCAATATCTTAATTCTAATGCAAAGCCACAATCACCCAAATATCAATCAAGCGATAGAATTAGGGGACTTTGAGCATCCTCGGAACATCAAGGACAAACATCAATTACATAATTGTTGGGGTGTAATCACCTAATTTGCACTAATGTGATCAATATTAGAACAACTTGAGGATAATTAATTAAAAGAATTGTAACAATTAACTTGCTTTCGTCGATGGTTCCATGTGACAATCACTCTCGTACCCACCCTTTTCTATTGGACAAGGACGTTGGTCCGAGTCCTAATTACTTTAATTTACTTAAGTTAATTTCTCTACGAGGATCTCCTAAAATTTAATCAAAATCTAGCATTAGATATGTACTTGGAATCTCAATTCTAGCCCCCCTAAACTCAAATAATGAGATTAATCTCAAGCCCAATCAATTCCTCATAGCTCAAACCTATAATTACAAGTTTACCTCAAAATCTCCTTCAAATCAATATTCAATCCAAGAAAAATCATAAATTGCATGAAAACAATCAAGAAATCACGAAAGCACAATAAAAGGAAAAATTACTAGAATAAATTATGAACACAAGTATAAACTCTTATCTTTTTCTTCAAGCTATAGATCTCCAATCCAAGGTCTCTCTCTCTCCGATGCAAGTTACTAGAATAAAGTATTAACACAAGTACAAACTCTCAAAATATATTGCCTTCTAAAACTCTTTTAAGCGACTTTGGCTCAATTTTCCCTGTTTTGCCTCAAAGCCTACAAGTGTAATGTGATTAATCGTTAGTGAATTATGGCATAAATAAGAATATAAGCTACTGTAATTGGGACGAAATTAAGTTTAAATGCAAAAATTTTCTCGAAAATAACGAAGAATTCTTTCTTATCAATATCTATGATACAACATGCAGTGGCTTTCTGAAACCAATAAAATTACTGACATGCTCTATGGTAGTGGTGTCCATAATAATACGATATTATGGACACCACAACCATAGCCCCTTTTGGCCAAACTATACATGTCAGAGTCAGCTCAACAATTTTTGGGGCCTAAAGCAAAGATAACAAATGAGGCCTTTTGTCTAACCACATTCCAAGTCACAAGTACCGGTTGTATAAATGTCATTGAAATAGTTAGTGATGATCTCTTCTAACCTCATTCCCCATTCACACCAAGAACCTAATTGGATTTCAACTTGTGTATGTAATTATTTCGTCTGCGAGCTGATGCGGTGGCATGAAAATATCGAGCGTTCAAGTTCCCATCTTTTAGCTACAACTTTTTTTTATCACTGTTGCCACATAGTTTATTTTTCCAGGAGGGCCACATGCATTCGTTGCTTCGATGTACCGAACAGCTCCATGCCTAGGGAGTTGTGTCTCACTTTAAGAGAGTTTGACCTAGACTGCAACTCTCTAAAATCCATGTGCAAGTCAGTTGATACCTTAGCTCCCTAATTTCTCAGTTGTATACCAACCATCTTGGTTTGTTTAGTAATGTGAGCAGTTCGGGATCCCTCCCAGATCAACAAAACAATCTTACCATAATCCGGGTGCTTAAGCCAAGCGTTCTCGAACCAGAATTTTCGGATTGCTCTAGGTCGCACCACTACTCTCAGGTCTAATAGTGATGATCTGAGGTGGACTCACCGAGGTTACCAAGGCATGACGAAGGGAACCAATCGATTCACTCAGCTGGCCCGAGAGTTCGGTCCAACCTAACTTTAACCTAATCATATGTTCCCCTTCTTCTCTCCCAGGTGTATTGATATCCTGATAGCTCCAAGTCGTGGAGCCCGCAATCAGAGCGGGTATGGAAGAACTCGTCTACAAGGGAATTTGGGTAAGGATTGCTACCCTTAATGTCCTTCTGGCCAATAACAATATTAAGATCACCAAAGCACGTACCTGGCTCTTCAAGTGAATGGGAGAGAGGTTGACGGAGAGATCATGATTGATGCATGAGGTTTCAGTATGGTGTATCATTTTCGCCCTCTGTCATGATTAGGTGTCTGCTTGTAGTCGAACCGAACGAAAATCATTCTTTGTCCGCACTGGGGTTCTCTTGTTACGAGTGAAGTCCCATGTGTTGAACCCGATCTAAGCCATTTGGTGCCAGCGTCATACCGGTGGGAAAACGGGAGAGCCCTCCACCAAATCCCATAAGGCCGACCTTTCGTGGTAGTCGCAACTGCTTCATCATTCGCACATAATCTATATGTGTTCGCATACAAAACACAAGGTGGGAGGACGTAATTAGCCCAACATTCTTGCATATCCGCGCTTGTCTTTAGATTGGCCTGTCTAACAAGATTATCGCACCAATTCGGAGATAAGCCCGCCAAATACCCATCAAATTGGCAACTAGCTCTGGGAAGTTTATACCCTAAATTGGTCCACAAACGAGATCTAAACCGAACCGAAACCAAAAAAAACAACTGTGGGCATCGGGTCGGTTTTAGTTTTGATTTCGAGAGAACTGGTTCAATCGGTTTGGTTCTTGTTCCTGCAGTACAATAATCGGCCAGAACTGGTTCGCTTGGACAAGTGTCATGACCACACACTCACACGGTTCCACTCCTCCACCAATCACAGACGCACCGTTTTGGTCGAAATTGAAAAAAAAATCTCTTTCTCATTCTCACATTGGTTAACTTCTTCTATCCTTCACACGAGAGAGAGAAAAGTGGTAGAGAGAGTCTCATCTCAAGAGTCAAGATGAGCTAAGCTTCGTCTTCACTCTCGGTTCAGACTCAAAGCTTTGTTTTCGTCTTCGTTTTTGTCTTCACACTTCAGACCTCGGTTTATGAACTTCTACAATTCGTCATGTTCGCTTCATTGATTCATAACTCATTGTCGATTCTAGCAATGGTGATGAATTGATGAAGCAAACTTGAACTCATCCATCGGTCACACATAGAGTTAGAGAGAGGTTTAGTTGTTGTTTCAAGTGACTTATGTATGCCCTTTCCTCAAGTTTTCACCATCGATTTAAGAAATTTCTGAAATTATGTAGTGGGTTTTTATTTATGGAATTCTTGAAACCTGATTTCTGAAAATTTGAACCATCTGTTTTGTTTAAGCAAGCCTAATTAGGGCTTTTTGAAATTAGCGTTCTCACTTCAAAATGGAAGTTTGAATGTAGGAAACCAAAAACAAAATTAGTGGTTTTTACTAATTCTTAATTGGGGTCGAATTTGGCTATTTTTATTGTGTTTTCTTGTCAAATAAATAAACAAAATTCTAATTATTTTGTTGCTTGTACTAATTGTGAATAGTTCATAATTGTAAACTATTGGAAAATTATAATTGTGAACTTTGTGCTAGTTACTATTACAATTGTGAAGTGATGGTTATATTGTGAACTAATGGTTAAATTGTGAATTATAAATACTTAAATTGGGAACTGATGGTTAAATTATGAAGTGGACTGATAGTTGAATTATGAATTGTAAATGCTTAACTTTTGTTTATAAATCGGGTTCAATTTTGTCTAAATCGTCTCATAAATTCAATATTGAAACTTAATCGTTTCTAAATGGGTAGAAACAAAACCAAATTGTTTCTCCCATATTGATTCCGAGTTTAGTTCCAATATTTTAAGAACTAATGGTTTAGGTCCAATCCAGTTCTGGTCAGAACTGTGCCTGCCCCTATCTACGACATTTTTATCATCTTAATTATGGTCATTTCGATTAGTTGTTGAGGACAAATACCAGTACAAATCTACTACATTAATCAATGTATTTTTAAATGCATATTCCAACCTGTGGCTGTGGGTAGTTTGAAAGTTTGCTATCCAGAAATTGCATAGTAGCAAGCGGTCAAACACTCTAATGGGCAGGTCATCCAGCCATGCACACCCCTATTTACGTGGCTACAATAAACTATCAATGTTTCGTGTTGCTACAAACTAGATGGAAAACGAGGAAGTATTAATTTTGTGATCATGGACATTTTACTACGTAGTTATATGCATTTAGCCCAATAATTTGTTCGGTCACTGAACTTATTTGTTATGTTTTAAGTCTTGCAACGACAGGTCTGGTGTACTCTTAGACTAGCCACAACAAAGAGTGGGGAGGGAGTGCCCACTCTGAGAGCTGCCACTGTGGAGGTTACAACAGATGGTGGAAGAGAAAGTGACTAACGTGACGGGAGGGTATGAAAGGAAAGGGAGTGGGTGTAGATGGTGGGAGAGAGAAGGGAGTGGGTGAATATTATAATATATAATTACTTAATTAAATA